>SNQJ01S0136863.1:9268-24548 GCA_010110895.2 Picea sitchensis
TCATTTCTATGAAGGGTCTAAGTACAAATCTTAAGGTAGAGTATGAGATTTATCTGATTGACATGAATTATGCAATGATTGTTTCTTGGGGAGTTTCATCTCAGCGATTTTGGGCAGTCTTTATATTGTGGAAAATTTACCTTGAGCCTACTATGGACTTTGTTTCCCTTGAATTATCCTTTGCATCCTCTTTGAACCATCTCTCTTGGAATTTCTCTACGCAGCTACATCTGGGAATAGACTCTCCTCCTTCTAAGTCCATACCCTTTTTCCTCTCGTCGACCTGCGCTTGGAGATTCCTTCCTTGCCTCTTGTGGAAATTACTCCTTCTTAGAATCATGGATAATAGGAAGAAGGCACATAATGAGCCAAGGGACATGAACTCACAAGATTTATTTGTAGGTCAAGTCTAGCATGACCTAGAGAAAGATTGAGCAGGGTGTCAAAGGCTGAGAATTCACATGGGAGCAATCAGCTCCACATTGACCTTCAAGCTTGAAACTCTCTCTCGGCATAGGAACCTAATTGAAATATTGCAAGATGAATTCTTCTCCCAACAAAACCAAATCGAGGACCAAGACAGTCAAATGGAGAATATGCAAGGTTGTTTGGATCAAATGGAAATAAATCACTAGCAGCCCAACACCCTAGCTAGCACCCAGGAAGCTTCTAGGAATTTAACTTCAGCCATAGTGAATCAAGTCCCAGACCTCAACGATCCTGCAACAAACCCAATTTGGTAGCAGCATGGACATTTGGAGGTCAAGAAGGAACCAGGTAGTTGATTCTGTAATTTTCAAGTGTCATGTTTTTTTTACGTTATACATAAATGGAGTTTTCTATAGGTTGTATTCTTCGAAATACAACAGAAATGTTATAGTTAGGAAAGTTGGAAACTTAGTGGACACAAATTTTGTAATAGCAATCCCAGTATTCAAAGAATCTATATGTCAAAGGTCTATCATGGCCTTTTTTGTACTACAGTGTATTTATCCACACCTTTTTAATATAAATTTTCCCAATTCTTGTTAAAAAAAATAATTTTATTTAAAATTAATAGTATCATGATCTGTGCACACATAAGTAGATCAAATCCCACCCCCATGTCCTTCAAATTAAAACCCTAGATGGGGTGTCACTCTAACAACCCATTCATGCAAATGGAGAGAGTTTGATATGCCACATGGAGGCGTGAACCTCTACGATCATTTGCGAGAAGATTCACATCCCATCCAGAGCAGGGTTATTTATAATTTCCATCTGTTGGAGCGTGAGAAAGACTAAATGGCATATGGGTGTTGGTACTATGGAGGCCATGGGTAATCGCTTTATCTGGAATTTAGTTATGGTATAATTAACACTCATTTTTTGCCTTGTTATATGGGAATACTAATTTCATCGATGGAAGGTGGCATCATTGGTGTTTGGTTCCCTTTGGATAAGACCCTTGCTTACACTTAGAAGCTTGAATTTGACATAGTGTGCCTCCCTCACAGAGGTGATGTTGGTATTCTATCTAACTTCATGCCCATAATTTGGGGGAGAAGTCATTCTAGGAGAGATAGTAATTCTCATGGTAGGATGAACAACCAAAAATTTTATGTCCTGGCCTTGTCGAATCTTCATGACCATGGGTCTATGAATACTCCACCACTCAATATAGGAGACTAGAGAGTATTTTCCATGCAGGAAGCTGCAAAGATCTGGGTTTTTTGGGTTGATTGGGTGGAATTGAATTATGCAGCTATGGATGTTGGTTGTGGGCCTTCCCATATCCCTCTGGCAATGCCCATGGTTCATGGTGTTTCTCCAATTCGCTCATCTAACATTCGAGACACATTTTCTTCTGTCGGATCCTTTCCCATTGGCTTGGAAGATTCACAAATAGAGAAATATATTCCTCTCCATTCCTTCTCCAGATACGAGCTCCTTTGTCTCATATTCAAACTGCACAACAAGGTGGTGGATCTGAAGTTCAACATTGAGCAGTTGAAGCAACGCATTTATTGGCTTGTGGCACTACATGCTAGCACAGTTCTTCAATGCCCAGTTTTGTACATGTCTGCTCAGGATTCCATCCTATTACATGTCTCTCTTCCTCTGCCACTGGGTAGCCAAGCCTCTTCTCAGCATCACAAGGTTTCACCTAATGTTTAGAATTGGTTTTCTTTCAAGATACTATTTTGGTTTCGGTCTCATTTCCCTAACTCATAGTAGGACAGTTATTTTGATGGACTTATTCGATAGAAGACATAAACAAATATTGTATTATTTATTTACTCTTTGGGGTGGATATAAATCTAAACAATGGTTTTGATAGGTTGGTTTCCTCTCATGGAAACCCAATTGTCAACAAAGTGCATATTTGTATATAGCAGGCAATACAAAACTTCTTAAAAAAAAATCTACTTAAAATTCGATTTATTTAATATGTAAATATTAAATTAATATAAAATTATATTAATATTGAATTTATTAACCATCAAAAAACTAAAATAGATTAACACTGATTTGTATATTAATCTAATTGCAATCAAGTAAATAAAAAATTTAAACCATGCCCGCAAGATAAAGATTAAAATCCAAGGGAATAGTCTAAGCAGGTTGAAACCAGACAAATATCTATCAAATTCTTATCTCTAACATATTTATTTTCATCACAACGTCTCATCTACACATGCAACAAAGTTATCGAAATTAATAAGAACTGTGACCTCAAAATGAGAACTATGGCCCAAAAAAGCCATATTTTTGCATAAAAAAACATCAAAATCAATCCCCAAATCAAAAAGTGGTAGCACCATTTTTTTAAACGGGGTCAAAATTACAACATTTTTCAAACATGGCCTTCAAAACTCAGACAATAGCTCAGAAAAACCTTAAAAACAACACCTAAAAAAAATGTTTTTGAAAAGAGAAAAAATTCAAAACGTTAAAATTGTAAATAATTTGAAATCGTATTTTTAGTAGTTGGTACCATTAAAAATAAAACCTCAAAATCAACCATCAAATTGAAAAGTACTTATACCGGTAGCACCCATTCTAAAATTGGGGTATGAAAATGACACATTATTATAAAGTGGTAAAAGAACTCATCATTATTTTAAACAAAATCTTAAAATCAACCCTCAAATGCTTACCTTTTAAATCTTATATCACTCAAAGCACAAGGTAATACATAATTCCATGAAAATATCACAATATACTTTAAAAATTCAACGTCACTTTTTAACAATTTTTTAACTTTTAATAAAAAAAAAAGTAAATACAAGTTACATTGAATGAAACATAAATTATTTCTTAAAAGTATTGTTATATTGGCCATATTCAAAACATATGATCTAAGAAATTTTATTATATTATCCATAATAAAAACACATAATTCATAAAACATAAAAAAAGATTCATAACTTCATGTAAGATCATATGTAAGTTCAATGCTCATTTCTAGTTACCATACAAACATCGTATGGATCAAAAATACATAAAATGTTTCATACACTTATTCATATTGACTCATAGTTTCTGAAATACCATCAGAGTCTACCTTGTCTTCAGATGAATGATTGGGTGAAGATTTATATTATCCATACTCTTCTCTATTCTCGATGAATACACCATCAGAGTCTACATGCATGCCCAACATTTCATATGTCAAATGCCTTTTAGATCTACGACTAGGTTCATGATGCAAGCAAGTGACCCTCACGGTCCAACCGCTTCCTCCAGGACCTTCTTCGTTTCAGTCCCGAAGAGTTAAAACACTCTTCTAACTCCTTACGGGAGTTCTCACTACCCACAGAAACTCTCCACTGATCAACCTTTTACTCTGTCGGGAAATCGGGTTTCGCGCTATCGCGAAACTTGTGGGCACGGTTCTCATGCTCCCCAAAACCCCGAACCCCGATGGTCAAAGGTCAACGTTCTCGATCCTATTGAGGATTTCCCTATCGGGAAATCGAAACTTCCGATGTCGCGGCTCACATGTACCACGAATCCCCGAACCCCGATATGATGGGATCTTGTGCCACCTGTCCTCCTGACGATCGATGACTCTGATCAAATCGGGAAATCTCTACTCACGATTTCAATGAGTATGAAACTCCTGCCCTTGCAAACCCTGATATGCCGATATGCGATGGATCCTAGGTTAACTTCCCCACAACTTCCCCGCGATCTAACGGTCAGCGGGACTTTGCGATTCTCCACAGCGATCCCTGACCGTCAATTCTCCGCCTTGGAGATTTCTTCTGCTCCACAGCTTCTTTCAGTTCGAACCTTACTTGGGTCTGCTCCCGCAGTGTTCACAAAGGAACTATCCCTCCTGAGCTTAATTTCTCCCACTCCTTCAACTGAAGGTTGGCGCACTCCTTGCGCTCGGCGTCCAATCACTCTCTAAGTGTTGGGTCTTCTGGACTCTGTGCACTTCCTGCAATAGTAGTCTATGCCTCCTTTGCTCAAACCAACGGCTAAAACTTCAGGTTCGACCTGCACTTTTCCTGCACGACTCGAACAACCCAATTCAATTCTGGGCCGATGAGAATAAGATCTCAACTGTCTGGCCTCATCAACGCACTCTATGCGGATGAATTCCACTGCACTCTATGCAGGAATCTCCTAGCTCAGACAGAGAAACAATTGAAACTCATTCACCTCTTTCTCCCACAGATGGAGAATATGATGCCCCTGGCAATATTCCAACTCAAGCAACCTATTGCTGAGTGCTCTGGGTATTCAGTAACCCAGTGAAATCTCCCTCAGTGGATGCTTCCTTCAGATGATAGAACTCAAAGAGTTCCTTTCTCTTGTGCTATCTACACATTTCCTCAACGCCCTCCTGGCGGAGTATATCTTCCACCGCACACTCAACAGCTATGTTTTCCCTCTACACTCACGCACTTCGCTCGATGTCCTCTAGATAGAGCTTCTCAGAATCCTCAACAGACTTCTGTTCCTTCTGAACTCACAGCAGAGTTCTTTCCTCTGTGCACCTCTGTACACACGATCGATACCCTCTTGGTAGAGCTCCTACAGAACTCCTGACAGGTTCCATCCACAACAGTGTCTCAGCTACACTGCCTTGACTATTAAGGTGTTCAGTAACCCCAAAAGTCCTCCTTCTGCATGATTTGTTGACTTCAATGCTTGTGCTCTCCGCACGTCTTTGTCTGACTCCTCCGAGTTCAAAAGCGCATCCTCTGTGCACCGGTATTCAGAGTCTCAACACTCTGTCACGCCCTCATGGCATGAAACCTCAAAGACCTCTCAAACCTGAAATCAACCGCACTCCCTGCAATGGCATAATCACAATACACAAATACATCATATAATGAACACACACACAGACATGCATATAATGACAGAAAATGCAGGAAAAACTGCTCTGTATTAATAATGGCAAATGTCTGTATATTTTACAAGGTGTTCCCCCGAGCTCTCTCTCGGATCTCTCTTCTGCTCTATATGCCTCTACTTGCATCTACCCCCAAAATGAGATCTGGATATCTCTTTTACCCTGAGGGGCTCTTAGCGCTTCCCTCCAGGATTTTCCTACTCTAATTAATTTTCAATCAATGGTTGTCTAGTTTGTTATCCAGAACTAGATCTCATCCAGATATACATTAAATTCCCATATTATCTATAGCCTGCGCAAAGGCATGGATTTCCTGGCTCACTAGCCTAAGACATTTAATTACATTGAATTTTTTAAATTCAAAATGAGGCTGTGCCTCCCTTCAGCTTTTGAAATACATGTGCACCCACGTGGCTGGTTGGCTAGCTGGCTGCATGGAGAGATGCTCCTGCATCATACTCCACAGCTGCAAAAATCATGAGCTCCTGCTCATGAGCTTCCCGTGTAGTTGTTGGAATCCTCCTGGGTCCCAAACGAATCTGTGGAGCTTTGCATCTGCTCCCTTTTTCTGTTGTTGTTGCTTCCGCTGCGTTGTTGCTGCTTCTTTCCTTCTGCGCAGCTGCCCTCTGCTGGAAGTATCTGTTGACTTCACCATCAACTCCATGATCTCCATGATCACTCCATCCAGCTGCTCCAGTGGCTGGTTTTTCTGTTGCAGTCTCCTCAGCTGAAAAAAAATTTGGCCATTGGGAAGATCACTGTGATCTCCCACGCCTTTCTCATCAACTTCCAACTTCATCTGTCGGATGTGCACGCCCTGCACTTTTACCCTTTCCTCCAGGGCTTCAATTTGATCCCACAGATCAGCCAAACATATGTTGTCTGTGTCCTTTTCTCCTGCTTCTGCAACCTCCCATGTTGCAGTCTTTTCAGCTGAAATGCTGAATATGTGGAGCCATTCCTCGGAATACTCGTTTCCTCCTTCTGTTTCTTTTGCTGTCAACTTCAATGCTACAGCTCTTTCAACTTGCTGGCTGAAATTATTGAGTTGTTCCTCAGAACACTCATTCTTCCTTTCATCTGCTTGGGCAGTCTCACATGCTTTCTCCAACTCTTCTTCTTCTCTGCCTGTGACTGTTTGATGGAAATTAGTTATCATCAACTATGACCGTTCCCCTGTTGTTGTTGTATGTACAACAGAATTGTTCACCTCCTCCTGGGCAGATGGTAGGAATAATCGTATTCCCCCAATCATCAATATATCACCCTGACGTTCTTTCACCTCCGTCAGCTGCACTTGTTGATCTCTTTGCGAGCTCATCTGCTCCGTCAACTCCTCTGGCTGATCCAAATTTCTCTGCTCATCCCTGCCCACCTAGAAATATGGGATGCTTCTGTTGCTGCTTCCCTGGCAGGCCATGAGATCAATCGATTCCATCTTCATCAGCAACTCCTGCTGAATTGAACTCTCCATGGAGTCCATGAGACTTTCAGACAGTCTCAATTTTTCACCTCTGCCCACCCAGCAGTTTAACATGCTTCTGCTGCCCTCCTAGCAGTCTTTGAGATCTTCGCCTGATCTCCTTTCATTGCCCAGCTGGCAATGCAAAGTTTCCTGCCTGTCCTCACGACAGTCTTTGAGATCCTCAGCCGATCTCATTTCTGTTCCCCTGCCCATATGGCAATATGGAAACATTCTGCTACCCTCTTGGCAGTCTATGAGATCCCTCCACGGTCTCTCATCATTTCCCAATTGACAATTTGAAATTTCCTGGCTGTCCTCACGACATTCTTTGAGACCCTCAACTGATCTCAATCTGTTGTCCTCTTGGGAAACTGGAATTTCTTCTTTTCTACCCAACTGACAGTGCTTGAGATCATCAGTTGATCCCAATTCATCCCAATCATCATCATCATCAAGACCTTTTCCAGTCTCGGGTTCACATACCTCAACCAATTCTTCATTCTGTCGCATCTGCAATTCAAGCCTCTCTATCTCTGCTTTGATGTCAGTGAGCTCTCTATCCATCTCCGCAAGCTTTTCTGCCTTTCTTTTCTGCCTGCGGCCTTCAGTAGCCATCCTGCTACCTCTATCTACCCTCGTGGAAGATCTACTGCTGTCACTCCTCATCATGAGTTCAACCAGCTTCATCTTTGCAGTCCTGCAGACTGACTATGGACTGCTGCTTACCTGCAAGCAAGTCTTCACAGAGTCCTCCACTGCTCTGTCTTCTTCCACTATGACGCAAACTCCTTTCTGCTTGAAGTATACAAATAGAGTTCCCGCTCTGATACCACTTGATGCAAGCAAGTGACCCTCACAGTCCAACCGCTTCCTCCAGGACCTTCTTTGTCTCAGGCCCGAAGAGTTAAAACACTCTTCTAACTCCTTACGGGAGTTCTCACTACCCACAGAAACTCTCCACTGATATCCCTTTTACTCTGTCGGGAAATCGGGTTTCGTGCTATCGCGAAACTTGTGGGCATGGTTCTCGTGCTCCCCAAAACCCTGAACCCCGATGGTCAAAGGTCAACGTTCTCGGGCCTATCGGGAAATCAGAACTTCCGATGTCGTGGCTCACATGTACCACGAATCCCCAAACCCCGATATGATGGGATCTTGTGCCACCTGTCCTCCTGACGATCGACGGCTCCGATCAAATCGGGAAATCGCTACTCGCGATTTCAATGAGTATGAAACTCATGCCCTCGCAAACCCCGATATGCTGATATGCGATGGCTCTTGGGTTAACTTCCCCACAACTTCCCCGCGATCTAACGGTCAGTGGGACTTCGCGATTCTCCACAGCGATCCCTGACCATCAATTCTCCACCTTGGAGATTTCTTCTGCTCCACATCTTCTCTCAGTCCGAACCTTACTTGGGTCTACTCCCGCAGTGTTCACAAAGGAACTATCCCTCCTGAGCTTAATTTCTCCCACTCTTTCAAATGAAGGTTGGCGCACTCCTTGTGCTCGGCGTCCAATCACTCTCTAAGTGTTGGGTCTTCTGGACTCTGTGCACTTCCTGCAACAGTAGTCTATGCCTCCTTTGCTCAAACCAACGGCTAAAACTTCAGGTTCGACCTGCACTTTTCCTGCACGACTCGAACAACCCAATTCAATTCTGGGCCGATGAGAATAAGAGCTCAATTGTCTGGCCTCATCAATGCACTCTATGCGGATGAATTCCACTACACTCTATACAGGAATCTCCTGGCTCAGACAGAGAAACAATTGAAACTCATTCACCTCTTTCTCCCACAGATGGAGAATACGATGCCCCTGGCAGTCTTCCAAATCAAGCAACCTATTGCTGAGTGCTCTGGGTATTCAGTAACCCAGTGAAATCTCCCTCAGTGGATGGTTCCTTCAGATGATAGAACTCAAAGAGTTCCTTTCTCCTGTGTTATCTACACATTCCCTCAACTCCCTCCTGGCGGAGTATATCTTCCACCGCACACTCAACAGCTATGTTTTCCCTGTACACTCATGCACTTCGCTCGATGTCCTCTAGACAAAACTTCTCAGAATCCTCAACAAACTTATGTTCCTTCTGAACTCACAGCAGAGTTCTTTCCTCTATGCACCTCTGTACACACGATTGATACCCTCTTGGTAGAGCTCCTACAGAACTCCTGACAGGTTCTGTCCACAACAGTGTCTCAGCTACACTGCCTTGACTATTGAGGTGTTCAGTAACTCGAAAATTCCTCCTTTTGCATGAGTTGTTGACTTCAATGCTTGTGCTCTCAGCACGTCTTTGTCTAACTCCTCCGAGTTCAGAAGCGCATCCTCTGTGCACCGGTATTCAGAGTCTCAACACTCTGTCATGCCCTCATGGCATGAAACCTCAAAGACCTCTCAAACCTGAAATCAACCGCACTCCCTGCAATGGCATAATCACAATACACAAATACATCATATAATGAACACATACACAGACATGCATATAATGACAGAAAATGCAGGAAAAACTGCTCTATATTAATAATGGAAAATGCCTGTATATTTTACAAGGTGTTCCCCTGAGCTCTCTCTCGGCTCTCTCTTCTGCTCTATATGCCTCTACTTGCATCTACCCCCAAAATGAGATCTGAATATGTCTTTTACCCTGAGGGGCTCTTAGCGCTTCCCTCCAGGATTTTCCTACTCTAATTAATTTTCAATCAATGGCTGTCTAGTCTTCTATCCAGAACTAGATCTCAGCCAGATCTACATTAAATTCCCAATTTATCTACAACCTGCGCAAAGGCATGGCTTTCCTGGCTCACCAGCCTAAGACATTTAATTACATTGAATTTTTTAAATTCAAAATGAGGCTGCGCCTCCCTTCATCTTTTGAAATACATGCGCGCCCACGTGGATGGCTGGCTGGCTGCATGGAGAGATGCTCCTGCATCAGTTCAGCAGACTCTCATCTTGCATTTATTTCTTGTGGCAGCAACCTCTTGATAATCTTTGTTGTATTGGAGCGAATAGGTCCTCTCTTTGTCAAATTGAAGTCATAAACAAGTATGTCAACATCATCTAACTTTAAGAGGTCAGTGAGACAACAAGTTGTATTTTGACCCTTTCTTTTTCTCTTTATATTGACATGTTTCTCAACCACCATCTCTGGTTTGTACACACCATTGAATGGGTGTGTACTTGTTGCATACCAATTCACTTCAATTGCAATAACATCTTCATTTTATTTCTCAATATTTATAACCTTTGCAATCCAGGATGGATAACCATGTGGATCTTCAATCGCTAAAACTGCAATCATGCTACCCTCCTTAATATCTTTTACTAAACCCCTGTAAAGGTCTTCCATGGCTTCACATTGTGCACGTGACCTTCACGAACCATTATACATTTCTCTTTCCTATGCTTGTGTAAAATCAATAGCACCTTAAGATTCTTATTGAACTTCAACAATGTTTGTTTCTTCAGATTCATTTGGCATATTTTGTGGCCAATGAAATGGAATCTTCAATAATGTATCTTCATTTATTGAGCTTGAAATTATGTCACTTTGACTATTGAAAAAAGACTCCCACCAAATAGAATCAGCAACATCAAAGTATTCATATGTATCCTTAATGGACATTTTTATTTCTTCTAGGCATTCGGAATAATCTACATCTCTATTACACCTCTATGCATTATGGATTTTATCAAATGATTGTAAAAATAATAACTTTGATGCAAATATTGGACAATCTAGAATGAACTTCAAAAATGCTAAACATGATGAAGGCCCCCATTTTGTAGTAGTTGAATATTTATTTCCCCATATAAGTGTTTTCCCATCAATTTTTTTGAAACAAAATTGATGTTGGAAGTTAATGTCATTAAGTTGCTCAATACATTTTTATTCACGATGCGATCCTTGAATAAATCTTCGCATGTCAACAGTTTCTTCTAATATGTGAAAAAAAGGCTCTAGAATGTATGTTCTCTTAATACATTCAATCAATGATGGTAGGCTTCCAAAAACAATTCTCTTCAATGTTACTGAAAAACGATTGAACATTTGATCAATATGATCATGAGTGTGTCCAACAAGAAGGAAACCAACTTTCACCTTTTGAAAGATTCTCATTTCAACAAGCATGCTTAGATATCCAGACACAATTTATTTTTATTTTCACGACTAGTGTTTTCCATTTGTAGATAGAGAACTTGAGGAATATTTTCAGACCAATGAGTGAGCACATGATGAATAATGGTGATGGTAATATTTGCATCATTATGAATATTTGGAGTTGTGAAGTAAACCCTTGGACACATTTTTCCATTGAAAACCATACAACCAACCAAGTGAAACTGAATGAAATTATCTTCCTGTAAATTTTTGGGTGTACAGACTAAATGTGGTAGAAGTGTTTTCTTCTAGTCCATGCCATCAATTATCATACCTAAATATTTTTTTAGTGCATCATAACACTTCTTTCAATATTTGTACAACTTTTTTCTTTCACTTGATTGTTGATTATGATGTTCTTGAAGTGCTTTGACTATGGAATCTGCACATGACATAAAATTAAAATATTGATCATATGTTTTCATAGTTGATAACTATTCAATTTAAAAAAAAAAAAAAGTAAATACATGCATATTTCTTCCCATTCATATTTATCTCTTCTTGATTTAAGAGTAGCATATATACTGCAAATCCCCATCCTTGACTTCTTAGGAATACAGACATTGTTGAATTGTTCCTTCCACATTCTTGTAAAATATGCATATGTAATAAAATTACCATTTCCTTCAACACCTTCAGCATATACTTTGTACAAGTTGTAGATTTCCCTCCTTGAGAAATTATCTGGAATATGTATTGTGTCTCTATCTGGCATACACTCTCCATGTTTGGAAAATAAATCACACATCCATGACAATGTAGTGTTTTTCAATGTCCTACTCTCTCGTCCATGATGTACCTTTGAATAAAACGAAGGATATTTTTCCAACCTTGCTTGGATTCTTGATAAACGAAGATTACCAATTGAGTGAATTTTTTTTAAAGTCGTTCTGCAAAGTAAAATATTCCCAATGCAATAATTGTATCCTATATTGGTGGATATCATGCACCCCATCAAATATGAATTTTGCATGCTATTATTCATTGACAAATATCTTTTCCTTTTATTCAAGGCATACATGTAGTCCATGATTTTCAAACAATTATTTTGACAACATTCATTAGAAATCAATTCACTTATGGAAATTGATTTAGTGAGAAATTCTTGCCTAGACCTTGTATAACTAGAATGATTTGGATTGATATAAAAAGGTCTAGTCCTGGTCCTAGACACAATGTTTAATTGCAATGACTCCACTATTTGATCATCCTCACTAGAATGATTTTCCTTATCACTAGAAGAAATATCAAGAAAAACATTGTCAAGAGACTGAACTAGAGAATGTTGATCACCTTGATTTATTGCAGCTGAATTATTGAGAACATGATATTCATTCCAAGGTCCATCATCTTCATTGATAATATTGTTCATGAGAGGAATATGAAAATCACTAGAAACATTATTACCATCCTCACCAATGTCATTGGATCTTCCATGAAAATATTCACTTGAAGGAAGATAATCATCACCCATAAGATTGTCAATGCCATTAAGATTCTCACTTGGAGAAAATTTTCCATCATCGTCATCAGTACCTTGAAAATCCTCATTTGGAGGAAAATCATCATCAACATTGTGTCCACCATTGACATAATCATCTTCATTTCGTTCAAAATCCCCATTTGGGTGAAACTTTTCACCATCCTGCTTAGTGCCTTGAAAATCTTCATCGGTATCTTGAAAATCCTCACTTGGAGTAAAATCAACATCATCAACATTGTTTCCTTTTAATTTATTACTTGGGAAAGAGAGTCCATCAATAGTGTAATCATATTCACTACTCTGAAAATCCCCACTTGAGGGATATTCTTCATCATCCTCATTATTGGCTTGAAAATCCTCACTTGGAGGAAAATCTTCATTATCCTCATCAATACTTTGAAAATCCTCACTTGGAGGAAAATCATCATCACCAACATTGCTTCCTTTAAATTCCTCATTCGAGAAAGATTTTCCAACATTTCCATAATCGTCACCATTACTTTTAAAATCCCCACTTGGGGGGGGATTCTTCACCATCCTAATTCATGCCTTGGAAATCCTCACTTGGAGGAAAATATTCATTAGTACCTTCAAAATCCTCACTTGGAGGAAAATATTCATCAGTACCTTCAAAATCCTCAGTTGGAGGAAATTTATCATCACCAACATTGTTGTCTTTAAATTCCCCACTCGGGAAAAAGTCTCCACCATTGTCATAATCATATTCACTACTTTTAAAATTTCCACTTGAGGGAAATTCTTCATTATATTCATTGGTGCCTTGGAAATATTCATCGATACCTTGAAACTCCTCACTTGGAGGAAAATTTTCATTCCAATCATTTAAACATTGATCATAGTCTCCACTTCAACCTACATTTTGATTATTTTCATTACTATTAAATTGTTGAATAGATTTATCACCATCATATTCCTCCTCTTCATCATCAATGCCTTCAAAGTCCTCGATTTAGAAGTTTCATGAGGAACATGTTGAATAAAATTGCTTGCACTATGATCAAAATTTTTACTAGATGAAAAATGTGACACCTCATTTTCATTACAAGCATTCCTATCGCATTTCCTAGTCCCAATAGAAGAGGTATGCAAACAATTTGTTGATGTCACATAAAAAATCTTTTTTATCTAACGAAGCCATCCCTTCTCTCTAAGAACATAGAATGATACAAATGCTCACCCTCCCAATGAAATTATTATAACTTACAGAATGATATTTTCCCTATAATTCCCCCGCCAAAAAAAAAAATTCCCTGCAAAATTTCCCCCCCAAAATATTCCCTCCAAAATTTTTCCCTCCAAAATTGCCTCACAACTTTTTCCCTTTACTATTTTCCCTTAAAAATTAAAAACAACTTTACTCTTTTATTTCATTATTTACATATTAAATACAATATTTCTCATGTTTATTTATTTATCCCACATTAATTTTTTTTTAAATAAAAAGAGGGGAAGATCCTATTATATTATATCACATGCAAAAAATAGCATATGTCCTTAGGCTACCAGTTGTTCCGCCAAATTAGCGGAAACTAGAAAAGTTGGCGACCTTGGATGTCCATGTAAAAAAAGGAGGCGAACCACCATCTGCCCTACCTAGAGGAAACTAGGACAGGTGGCACCCTATAGGATTTATATTTGACCATTAAAACTGAAATCAAAACTAGACTGGACTTGGAACTGAACATAAAAGAGTTTAAAATGACACCTAACTAGAACCAAAAAGAACTCCAAGACATGAAATTACCCATTGGCACTAGAAGTAGCCTTGTCAGGGTCTTCGTTGTGTGGTTCATTCCGAGTCAGAAGAGCATATGGTATTTCACATGTCGGACATCTTTTCCCTACTGGGGCATTGGAGAAAGATTCATACAACATATCGATGCGTTGGTGCATGAGTGTGCCATGGTAAACCTAGTATGTCATCTCGCTTCTCAGGTCGAACACCAAATCCAATTGTTCTGGGTGGAAGAGGGGTGGAGGGGCACATAATTTTTCTAGAGCTATCAATATAGGAGGTGGTGCAAGGACCTTGCCACCTTCCTTCATCTTGCCACCTGGACCCTCTGCAGCCTCGCCTGTTGCATCCTTTTCTCCTTCCTTGTGCTCCGTCGTCATGCTCCATCCTTATGCTCCTTCCTCCTTCCCAAGGTTCCCTTCTCTCATTGTGGATTTGGAATGTTAATATCTCACTCGAAGTGTGGCATCCTGAGAGGCCATATGGAGGATTTCCTCCAAGAATTCCTCCTCGATGAAGCATATGTGGAACTCCTCCATTTTTTCCTCTATGGTTCTGGTGGCGTGGTGAGACGTTGTAGCAAGCTTAGTGTCTTCCACATGGAAGCTACTTGGAGGTTGCCAATTCTCTGGCATGGTGAAGAGAAGAAAATCTGAAGGGATCTGTATGGGTTCCTCTGGAGTGACTTCCTCCACATAATCCATTGGAGGTGACTAGGCCATTCCTCCTATGTGTGTTGTCTGAATTCTCTGAGTTTGGGATATGGAGAGAACCTGCACTATCCTCTGTTGTTGTTTCTTTCATGTGGCTAGACTATACCAGGTAGTTGCACGACGCAGCCTACCTTTCTCCTGTGGCATCAAGAGGGTAGCTATGGTGGTGAAATTCCAAGAGGTCTTGTAATGGTCGCACCAGAGCACTGAGTTGCTTACCTGGTGTAGGCCGGAGGTGAAATGGAGAGGGTTGGTGCAATGAAACATAATAACAAGGACGTGCGACATGACGGCTTCCATTATTGCCCCCCAGGAATTGAATTTCCTTACCGTCAGTCTGTTCG
>SNQJ01S0136865.1:7404-43680 GCA_010110895.2 Picea sitchensis
TTCCTTAGATGTAACGCCAGATATAGCAACATCCTTCGAAATAGGAGGTTGTAAGGACTTAAGGAACCATTCTAATAGCAATTCTGGGGGTATGCAGGTCTTGATCAAACTCTTTCGTCTATGCCACTCCTGGATGTGATCCAAGATATGAGTGGCTTTGTCCCAGCGTAAGGTCAACATAAGTTCTAGGCCAACATCGTAATGAACTGGAAATTGGAAGTGGTTAAGGAAAACTAAAACGATCTAACTAAAGGTCTCATATGCCCCCCTAGGTAACTTGATATACCATTTCGCAGAAACCCATGTGAGGGTGCGTTGAGATAATATTAACCAAATGGAATCGTCATTAATGGAATTCGAAGATCACCATAAGTGAAAGGTGGTAACGTGATCACTAGGATCCTTTCCATTATTACCTTCGAATTTTGGAATATTCGAAGGAAGCTTGATGGAAATGGGGGACCATGTAGGATCATGACACAGAGGGTCATTCATCAACTTAGAGAAGTCTGGCAGATTGAGCGTGGCCAAAAAAGGGAGACGGGGTTGCGACATCTCTTCCCAAGATCCTTGGAAATATTGTGTTTGGGGAATCGCAACCCATCCAAGGTTTTGGTAAGCACCATGGCCCTGTTCGAGATTGTAAGACCCTCCTCTAGGATGATTCATAAGGGGTTGGTTGGGCATCATTCCAGTAGGAATTTTCCAATGAGGGTTATAAAAGCTTCCCCCAATCAGAGTGGCTCCGGGTTGAGGGTTTCCCAGGGTGTGAAACTGACCCCCTCTAGGTGTAAATCTGGAGGATAAGGGTGGATTCGTCATTCCAAACCTGTTGGTCATAATCGACATAGAAGAGGTGGGTGTAAAGGATGGAACATAAGAAATATATTGTCCTCTAGGTTGGTTACTCCATTCAGAGGTAACATGATTAGACCCGAGGTTAAAATAAGGAATGCCTCCCATTGTAGGAGTCATTTGAGGGACCTGAGAGCCACCAAACAAGAATGGAGTATAAGGAGGAGTTGTTCCCCCAAGTCCAATGCTAGCATTAGGGCTAACGGCTGGGATGGAGTTTGAAAACTGCGATGTCAAATTTGACATATCATAGGAAAAAGGACTAGAGGTCGTTGAGATGGACTGAACATTATAGCCCAGTGAGTGACCAAGATACCCAAATGGGTTCATGGCAATAGGTTGATTTTTCACTATAGAAAAGGCAACGGTGATGATAGGTTCCCCCAATACTACAAACATTATGCTTGAAGGATTCAAAGGGGTACCATTGACTATGGTAGGTGTGGGATTCAAAGGATTCCCAATATCTTGATAACTTGGTTCAATACCCATCCTTGTAGAATCATGATTCTGATAAGTGGAGGTGTGTGTACCACATTTAATAACTCTATGCCTTTTATAAGGCAAAGAATCAAAATATGGTGGTAACTGTAACAAGCGACGAGACCTATGGGGAAGATGGTATGGCTTCACGATGAATTAAGACTCAGGCGATAAAAAAAAAATCTTAAGGCCAACTAGTAATCAAAGAGCACACCAAAAATAATCAAACGACCAATATGCACACAAACAGGATAAAGTGGTTGAAAGGGGCCTTCCTCCCTAAAGTAGGCATGCCTCGCCCAAGAGGGGCCTGAGACTCCCTGCTAAATATCAGAGGTATCAAAATCAATTATAAGGGCCCTCGTGGGATTAACAACCAGTCAGTCAGATCCCCTCGGAGAGGTAATCCTCCATAAAGTCTATGTGTTGTCTGACCCTTATCTGACCTAGGGTACCTACAGAATAACCCCTGCAAGTAACATATGTGGTACCTAAGTCAAGAAATTAATCAACCATGGTATAACCTATGCACAGGCGAACATTCTTAAGTCATGTCCACCATATGGGTAGTGTAGCGAAGCCTGAAACCTTGAAAGCACTGCCTCTCACGGAGGTAAGGGCACTAGCAAGATCCCTAGATATGAATAGATCTCCAGAAATATCTTTGAAGCTAAGAAGGTATAGGGGGGATATCCCTTCAACCAACCTCACACGACCTCGTGCTTAAATCCGGTGTAAGCGGAGGCTCCTGATATTACTGATTATACAATGGATTTCCCCACTCCCTTAGTAAGACAAATATGTTGATTTAATAGCCTTGGAGAATTTTACTCACAAAATCCTATTCCAAGGCACTAAATCCTAAGCTAGTTTGTGCACCCTAGAAAATAAAATCGTTACTAATCAATTTTAAATTATAGCGTTATTTTTAATGGCCTTGCTTACTCAAAAGTTGTGGTCGTGAAACTAGTGATGTTATGACTCAGGAAGTAAAATAAATGAATATGAATACAATGCAAAGTCCTAACTTCAATTTCCAATAAATGATATGCTTCCTAAAAATGCAATTTTCAATTCAATTATGCAATTCTAAATAAAAATGCAATCTTTCTTTACACGCACTAATATAAATGACAAAGACTCAAGAGATCAAAATTACAATCAATGTAAAATGCCTAATATTTTTGTATTTTCAATATAAGAAAAATGAAAATGCAAGGATTGAACAACAACTTGATATAAAGACTCTACTATGTATAGACAGAGACAACTCAAGTAGGATATCAAGGAGAAAAACACCCAACCCAAGGTGCAAGGACAATCAAAATGAAAAGATGACGAGAAAGGCACCGCCCAAAAATTCAACCAAAGACAAGTTTCCTTTCAATCCACAGACACTTAACAGTCACTATAGAGACCCAAGAAGACTCAACTATCATCAAAACCTACCCAACAACCACCAAACCAAGCAAATAAGCAACAAAGCTTGATGTACGCCATTGTTCAAGGGAAAAGCGCGTGTGTACGCAACTTGTAGGAGGACGACACATGTATGTACGCAATTGTCAAGCAAAAAGCCACACATATGTGTTAAAACATAACTAGGATAAGGAGAAGGCTGAAAGAATCAGACCCAGAGTGAACAGAGGATGTCAAGCAATCATGGGACAAGAAACTCAATATGAACGAGATAAATCTAAGGAGAAAAACACTCCAAACCTCAAAAAAGAAGATTCAATCCCCAGTATGGTTGCCAATTCTGTTAGGAGGAAAATCTCTCTATGGTTAGGGGAAAACCACAACAGACGAAAATGACTGCATAAATCAACTCTAATCCGAAGTATGCTATATAAAAAAATATGCTAACGAGACAATATAAGAGGCCTACGTCGTCCAGATGTTGAATGAAGTCCACCATTAAGCACTTGACTCAAATAAATATACCTGCAAATAGTCATCAAAAACCAAGTAACACAAGCATATGGTGATAATATGTGATGTTATCACATTCAATAACATAATCCATCAACATTCATAAAAAATACACCCATGGAATAATAATTCAAATATTTGTGAGATGTTAATTAGACGAGATTCGAGAAAAGAGTATTTCTATTAAGATATAATTAGCATAAGTGAATAAGTTATAGACTTCTGTGTCGGCACAGTTTAGAACCGAGAAACCAAGTTCCTTCCAGCTGGGCCTCCACCACTTCAATCCTCCACCAAAGGCAAGCTCATAAAAGAGAGGCAATGAAGTTCTCAATTAGCAAGGGAAGAGCTTGGGGGATTAACAATCTGTTCAGACTTAAAGGACAAAGGGATGTAGACTCAATGTGAAGTGAATAATTTCTCCAGAGTAACTTTGCTCTCAAAGTTGAATTCTTTCTCCTCTTTTCCATAGCTTGTATTTGGCCCATTTATAGCCTTCAAGTGGAACTAAAGGGCCGAGTCAGAATGTTTCTAGTATATGGAAGGCCAAGCATCATTGATCTCGTGATGTGACATGGAAACCCGACACCATTTTTCAATTTTGGGCACATTTCCTGATATACACGGGCTATAGTGGTGCAACTGGTGTATATGCATGTTGTATAGTAGAAAAGGTGCGTATATGTGGAAAAATTACATTTTTATCTTTGGGATTTGCAAAAAGGGACTTCAAGTCTGCATAGGAAAATGGAAAAAGACATTTTGTGCAAGATTGCATGGGGTGAGACAAATCTTGCTATAACATATGGATTGGAAATTATTGATTCCAGTTAAATATAAATAAGAGGTCAAGTAAATTATGGGAGATAATTTCCAAGAAGATAATAAATCATAAATACACAAAATATTTAGTCAAGTGAAAGGGTAGAGACTTGAATGACACATGGATTTCAGAGGAGGAATTTGGCCAAATTGGCATGCCAATAATTTGATTTTAATCATACACATTATGAGAAATATGCTCACCTATTTTATTGCTAAGGGAGATTGATACACTAACATCACTATATTCATAGAAATCCTACACACCAAAAAACAATATTCTTTTAACTTTCCCATTTAATATATTTTTTTAATTCACATTTTTATGGTTTCAACAATGACATGCATCTAGTATTTAACCATTACACAAACTCAAAAATATCTTAGCATACATTAGAAGAAAAAAAAACGAATCCAAATGTCTCTCATCAATTTGTTCACCATTATCCTCATCCTTTGATTACTTTAATTTTATTTGATCATTATGGTTAAAGTAGTAAACTTAATGATTATACTACTTCTCAATCATGAAAAAATTATAATACAAATATTTTGAGGATAATTATCCTTTACATTTCATAAATATAAAATTTGAATGTTTATAATATAGAAATATGGTAAGAAAAAAAAAAATATAATTTATAAGTTATTGCATAAATATTTACAAGGGAATAAGTATGATGATGTTAAATGTGATAAGAAGTATGATGATGTTAAATGTGATAAGAAGAAGTAACAATAATTAGATAATGTACAACAAAGTTAGAAGAATCCATGTATGCTTATAGTATTGTTGTGAAAAAAAAGAAGGAGAACTGACATTTGATGACTACTCTAAAGAAGTAGATGAAGTTAAAATGAATGTGAATGTGGCATGTTTAGGGTTAATAAAGTAGTAAAAGTAGCGAGGCATGAAGAACATCAAAAAGTGCATAGAAATACATGAGCAAATAATAGGTGATAACATATATATTGTCATGAAGTGGAAACAATAGAAAGGGAAAATGAACAATGAACCATAAGGATGCACTAATAAAAAAGACTCTAAAGAGACAAATAATAAAGTAGAGAGTCAACAGACAATGAATATATAATTAAAAGAGGAACTAAAAGAATTAACCAAATGTAAAATAATTAAATAGAGTTATAGGATAAGCAAGTAAGCTAAAAACTTTCAAATTATATTATGTACATTATGTAATATAATGATTAATATTAATAAGCAGAGACATTGCTCTAACACAGTATAATAGTTTGAATGTTATTATATGTTTGTTAATTTATATTAATGTTATTTGTGTCCAATAATATACAAGTTATTTTCTATATACTCATTTTCAAGTCACTATCTCTATGAATACAAATTGTCATTATATAAATTTAATATTCTATCTCTATGAATACAAATTGTCACTACATAAATTTATTTTATTAGTAAGTTTCAATATATCACATTCTAACTATTTAAAAAAAAAAACACAAATTTCTTTATAATAAATAAAGACAAATTAAAAAAAACAACAACAAATTAAATGTTTCTTTAAACAACCAACCAATAGAATCTAAATAAAAGGTTCATTTGTCTCGTATATGCTTAGTTACTCGTACAATTAAAATTCCACATAACACAAATCAACCACAAACAACTAATATCAATGTAATGATGTTATTGAAATCAGTTCAATATTCCACTCTTGTGAAATAAAAAGAATAAGTAATATATTGAATTCTAAACAAACGGGACCTTTAGTATGGAACCGTTTAAGAAATATACATGCGTCATGAGGTATTGTCTAGATTGTCTTGTGTCTTATATTGTCATAATATATTTTCTTATTCTTGTGTGGGTTTTCAAAAATAACATTATTGACATTGGTGAGAGAATGTTTTGATGATAATGTATATGTCTATATCAATCCAACCAATTACTTAAAATAAATTATAATCAACAAGAATTTTGAACTATTTTTCACTTTTCAACTATTTTTTATAATTCCTTTGTTTTCCAACATTAAGCTATTATCTCCTTGAGTAATTTTGATTTCGATCGAATAACACTTAAGACTATGACTATGGGAATAGAAGGCAACACTGCAATTTACACATATTCTATAACACTAACACTATGACTATGGGATAGAAGGCAACATTGCAATGTACACATATTTTATAAATTAATGTATGAATATTTACAAGAAAAATAAGCATCATGATGATAAATGTGATAAGAACAAGTAAAAAGTTAATTAAATGGTGTACACCAAAGTTACAAGAATTAGAGTAAGAGCAACATTGTGTTTGTGAAAAATAGAAATTAAAAGAGAACCCACATTTTGATGAGTAATTTAGAGAAGTGGACAAAGTCAAGTGAACATAAAGGTGTCATGCTTAAGGATAAGAAAGTAGTAGAAATAGGGAGGCACATAGAAGAGCGCAAAGTGCATACATTAACATCGAAGAGAAATACATGAAGAAAATAAAAAGAGAGTGCATATTATTACAAAGTAGAAACAACACAAATGGAAGTTGAACAATGAAATATACATGTGCATTAATAAAAGACTTTAAAGAGACAATTAAGAAGATAGAGAGTCAAGAGATGAAGAGTCTTTATGATATATATAGTTAGAAGATGAATAAGGAAAATTATCCAAATCTAGAATATTTGAATAGAGAGTCATATGATAGCTAACTCAACTAAGAACTTTCAAAGTGTATTATGTAAATTATGTAATATAATGATTAATATTAATAAAAAGAGACATTACCTCTAGCATTATGTACTAATTTGAATGTTATTGTGAGTTTGTTAATTTATATTAATGTCATTTGTCTCCAATAATTTACAAGTTGTTATCTATATGATGACTAATTTACAAATCAATATCTTTATAAATATAAATCATCGCTACATAAATATATTAGTAAGTTTGAAGACATCACATCCTAACTATCTCACAAATTGATATAAATTTCCTTATTATAAATAAAAGTAAATTCAAAAATAATAAAAATTCATATATTTTCAAAAAAATAAACTATAAAATATATGAATGAAAGTTTCATTTCACTTACATATACTTATCAAAACAATCCAATAAGTTATTCATATAATTAAAATTACATATAACGAGTATCAACCACAAACAACTAATATCTATATAATTATGTTATCAACCTCAATTCATTATTCCACCTTTGTGAATTGCAAAAAAAATTAAAATATTTAACTCTAAACAAATGGGACCTGGAACCTTTTAAGAAACATGCATGTCTCATGCTATGAGGTATTGTTTAGAATTTGACCTGTGTCTTATATTGTCATCATCTAATTCTGTATTCTAATGCACAGATTTTTCCTAATAATATAGCCATGGCTGCAGGAGATTGTGCTAAGTCGTCGACTAGACTGTAGTTATGGGTTTTCCTAGCATGAGGGTTATGTACGTTCTGTTGTAATGGAATACGAGGTATACGAGGGTTTGGTTCAATGTTAGGGAGTGGAATCATCAATGGTTGTCCGACTGTAGATGGAGTCACTTCTGATGTGGTTGGGGTAGATTTAGGGGGAACACCATACTGGCAACCGTGTGTTTGCAAAAGAATTTCTTCTTTGCTGGTAAGAAGGATGTTTTGATTAGTCATATTTCTAGGTTGATTGGGACTTGGGTTTTGATATCGCCCCATTTGGGGTGGAGCAGGGTGTACCTCCTGTTGGGTATTCATCACACCTTGGTGTGGACTAGGGTTTTGAAAAACGACCAGAGGTGGTTGTTACAAGTATTGTTGTGGGGCCTGCTGAGGGGCAGGCAGTGTTGGAGGACTTTTCACGTTCATGGATTCTTTCATCCGTTTGAAGTCACCGATTTGGGGGAAATGGTGTGTATAATGTCCATACTGACCACAAATATCGCAAGGGAAGCTAGTCCAAAGGTTATTGTTCCTCCCTTGTCATGGTTGATTGTTATTGTTTCCCCCTTGGGGGTTTTAGTTTCCTTGATTCTGGTTTCCCCCAATGAGAGGATTTTTTTAGGGGTTATTTCCTCCTGGTCCTAGGTTGTTATTGTTTCGGTTTTTCCTTTCTTCTTGGAATTATTCAGCATATGGGCCGGATTTTTCATATTCATTTGTTCAAAAGTTTGAAGTTGTTGAAAGGGAGAGGGTTGAACAAAGTTAACACTAGCATGTGGTTGTCCTAGTGGAGGAGCAACTAATTGTGGAGGAATAGGAAATGGAAAATGTGGATTGTTTTGTGGAGACGATCAATATGGTGTGTAGGAAGTTGAAGCATTTTCACTAGTACTAAGGTTGTATGCAGAGGTAGAAGGTGGACCCGTACTTGGTTGAGAGGTTGGATGCATCATGGGTACCAGTGAGGGACCACCCATTGGTGGAGGGGGAGAAACAAGATATGACTATTAGTGAGTGGGAGGAGGGTAATATGATTCCCCTCCATATGGTTTTGGATACTGATGTGCACCATAAGTAGATGATGGGTGGACGTAATGGTTGAGATGGTTCATAGAACCAATCAACCCATTCGTTGTGTGGGACATCCCAGGTTTGTCCTATCCAAATGGTATGGGTCTAGGTGCATCAGGAAACACTATGTATAAGTAACCTGACTGAGCATAGATGAGGTCAAATTGTTGGGATTTGTTGATGGATTCCTCTTATGATTGAGGAAAAGTGGATGCTACATCTTTGGTAATAATAGAGACAAGTGATTTGAGAAACCAGTCAAGACGTTGTTCTTTGGTGGTTTCTGCTTTACACAAACTACGACGCTGACGCCATTCATGGATGTGATCGATTATATGGATAAAAATGGTTTGTTTGAACTCCGAGAGAATCTCTAAGCCAGTATCATGACGAGCTAGTAGTTGGAAAAAGGACAAAAAGGCCTTGGCCAATGATTCAAAGGTCACATGGGAACCTGATTTTCGTCCAAATACCATTTGGCTGAGGAACCAGTGAGAGTGTGCCAAAACAACCTTAGGTGGATGGAATCATCTGTGATGCTGTTGGAAGAGAACCATAAGTGAAAGGTCATAACATGGTTGGTAGGATCCTCCTCCGATTTTTCTTCAAACTTTGGAATATCTGAAGGTAGTTTGGTAGGAATATTGGGCCAAGTGGGATCATGCAAAATGGGATCATACTTATCCCTTGAGAGAGATTTGGTGGGGTTGTACTTCTCCCTTGAGAAGAAGTTTGACCCCCACCTCCTTTTGAAGGAGAAATAGTGGATGGATGACCTTGGGAATTGGACCCAAGCAAAGTGGAACCAAGAAAAGATGATCCCAAAATAGTAGCACTCACGAGGGTGTGAGATGGTTGATTTGGTGAGTTGGAAATACTAGGGACTCCTCCTAGAATAAGAGGAAGATTCTGCAAGCGTCTGGAAAGACGAGGATTCTGTGGATCCCCTATGGTTTCTGACTAGCAAAGTGAATGTCTGAAAATGGTGCCAAGAGAGAAATAAATGAAAAAGATCTTTTGTATATTTTGGACCTTCACAAGATAGTATAACTCACGATTGCATGTAATCAAATGGACATCATACATAAATCAAGTGTAAAATAAACAAGTATGTGGGTACGTGGATTTTGTCCACGTGGGGGAACAATAAAAAAAAATGCTCGTGTCCTAAAATACATATCATCATTCCTCTCAAATAGAATTGGGCCTTCCAAAAGTACTCAACAATGGGGTCTGAAGCCACCGAAAGAGGAATCGGTGAAGGTTGGAATAATCAGTTATAATGAGGGGTAGAGAGTTCATATCCCAGAAGAACTAGTGATATTTCCCAATAGCCACACAAAATATTATCAAGGTATGATTGCAGACCACAATCACCACCTGGGTAGATGTCCTATGTTTGGTCACTAGGTACCTCGGTCAAAGTGCGACATTTAGATTTTCGGCCTCAGAAATGGGTCACGGGTTGGATGCCCTTCCAAGAGTTGGGTGACTGAAGGAGGGACGCACAGAACAACCAGACCTCGACCTTCAACTCTTCATGGGTATCTCCCTGCCTTATGGTGTAGGAAAACTTGACTTGGAGGACTTCAAAGTTGCTTATTTATCAACTTCTATTGTTTTAAAATGTCAGAACCAGATAATGGGGGGTTATTTGGATGTCTACCCCCGAGATCCTACCTAGACTAAAAACTTTCTTTTGGTACCTCCTATGGAGGAAACATTAGTGAGTTTGTTATAAAATGTTTAGATGTGGTGGGATGAGAGATTGAGGGTGTGAACCAATCTCGTTTGAATGAAATGGGTGTGGATAATTTCCAAAGAAGTAGTGGGACATTTCATAATTCCTTTGGAGAAAACCTATTTCAACCTCCACTATTCAAAGTAGAAATTATGTGTGTAAGGAGTGACCTTGTGTGCAAGCAAGTGAAAAAGTGTTCCAAGATTTTAATAAATTAAGTGTGAGTTTTCAACATGTGGACTTCTTGTGGTCCTTACAAATATTCTTTACCTAGCTTACTATGTGTCATTGGTACAACCTTGCGGAATATTTAAATCCCTAAAGAACTAGCAATCCGGACATATGGGTCATTTACAAATCCTTTAAACTCCCTAAATGTTGTTTACGCTAATAAATATTTGAAACTATCCTAGATTGCAAGCATATGGGCATGTATGGGCTCGCCACTTTGATCTTTAAACTTCCCTAGATTGCGATGAAAAATCAGAAAAAAAATTCAAGAAACTATCCTAAGTTTTCAACATGTGGGCATGTATGGGCCCTTACAAAACTTTAAGATGATTTCAAAAGCTAAGAGGAACCCTAGGGGGGGATTTGTCCTCTCCTAAAGATTTTTTTTAAGGGATATGAAATGTCCCTTTAACCACCATTTTGATTCCCAAGATCACACTAGGGTGCGAGGGAAGATCATACTTGATTGTCAAAGTTAACTTCTAGTCCCAATGTAAGTGATTTATGTATGAAAGAAACAATATCAACTTAAAATTTTACAAGACAAATAAGCCATCCATGTGGAAACAAAGAAAAAAAGGAGAATATTGGTTCTTTTTACCCCTAAGTGCCTATGTTAGATAACCTTTCATATGGGAAAGGAATCTAAGTGGAGTGTAGTATCCTTACAAAGTGCATGAAAACAAAAATTTGAAGGCTAGGGCCTTCAAATCATCATAAAAACCATTACAATTTTGAAAAACTGGAGATATGAGCGGGTTACAACTCTGACATGAACTCACTAGGTGCACAATGCACAATGTAAAGAAGCATTTGGCATGCACAGTGCATGTCTGTGGGAATGAAAATCTGTGCACTTTCTGTCATGCGTCGGGGGAGAAATTTCCAAGTGAAATACTCCTTCCCCCAACTCTGAATTTTGACTTTGGCAGGTTGGGCTAGGCCGGTTTTGGTACCTGCAAGACAAAACAATCAAAATAAAGTGTTCTCTAAGATCAAATAGGGAGGAATTTGATATTGATCCCCAGTATGGTCGTCAATCTGTTGTGTTGGTTTTGTCACTTGGGTGAGCAAAACAACAACACTTTCATGTCTAGATGAGCCTGCTAGACAAGATAGTAGTTTGTGAGTGGGTTAAACAATCTAAACACATGTATAAACAAAGAAATAAACTAAAACAACTAAGAAGTAAATGTTATAAATCATGAGAAACTTAGAACCATGAAAATAAAACAATGAACAACATAATGCTACCAATGGATCAATAGATTAGTAGGCGAAACATCGTAGAGAAAAATAGGGACTTATGAGTGCCCTCTTCCTCCTTGGGAGGGATCTTGAGTTCCCTAATGGAGATCTCTTCATACAATGGAAGAAATGGAAAATGGTGAATAACAACAATGGTTATTCCCTCAAGAGGTGAGTAGAATGGCCTATTGCAATGGTGCTTGAAGGCTCCAAAGAGAAAAGAGGATTCTCAAGGGAGAATTATTGCAACATAACAATACTATGAAGATATTGGTTTCTTAGTGCACCCATGGATATTATTTATAGCATTCATACATGGAAAATTGTAATTGGCTCATAGTGTGAACAAGGGGCCTTTTAGAGCACCCTCTAGTCCTTAACTAGCCTCCCATTCAGATTTCGCTCAGATATGAGGGTCAAATTGTGTTGGGGGTTGGTACATAAGTGGTTGAGGGGCTGACAAAATGCATAAATGTGTCGTTCATAGAAGTGCATGGATTTTCTCGTACACAGTCGCTCACTTGGCACATTTTTCACGTTGAGGGTTGTGTTGGCCCACGCACACTACGCACTTTGTGCGCCCTTCCTTTGGTGAATCTACGCATGTCAATTTTTGACCCAATTTGTATATTTTTTTTCCTTTTGAATGCATTTCAGTGTTGTAGGTGGACTAATTTTTGTTGGCATTGATGTGTTTCCTTAACCATTTGTGTGCAATGTTATGGATGATTTTTCAGTGATAACAATTATGATATATAGTTAGAAGAGGAATAAGGATAATTATCTGAATATAGAATATTTGAATAGAGAGTCATATGATAGCTAAGTAAACTAATAAATTTCAAAGTGTATTATGTAAATTATGTATTATAATGATTAATATTAATAAAAAGAGACATCGTCTCTAGCATTATGTACTAGTTTGAATGTTATTGTAAGTTTGTTAATTTATATAAATTTTATTTGTGTCCAATAATTTACAAGTTGTTATCTATATGATGACTAATTTACAAATCAATATCTTTATAAATATAAATCGTCGCTACATAAATATATAAGTAAATTTGAAGACATCACATCCTAACTATTATCACTCTGTAAAAATTTTCCGACTGATTAGACAAATTACAGAGGTAACTGTTTCATTTATCTTTAGAGCTGAGGCACTAGCCTTCTCAGCTCAGAGAGGGCTCTCTCGTGTCACTTGATATATCTATGGAAATCAGTGGCTAGGTTTGGTCTGTTTTGGAGGTTTTTAATAAAATTGTTGAAGAACGGAAGATGACCTTTGGGCTATGGGTTCAGGAATGTAGGAAGCATAGCCAAATCATGAAAACAATTAAGAGGAAAAGGCTAAATGAGAAAGTGACTTATGAGTTTATACTTGAAAATTTAGATGGTATCAGGAGAAAAGAAACACACAACTATTATCAGAGCATTATAGTAATGAATTCTGAAATGGTTTAGAAGAGATAAACATAGTCTAAATCGCCAAGCTGAGAGCATTGAATAATGAATTCTGGACTTTTAATTTCTCAATTTAGATAGAGGAAAGAAAAAATGAAATGCATAATAACATGAATCACACACTATGAGAGAAAACGAGACTCATAACACCACCAGTTAGAATATTTTCATAAAAAGTATGAAATCTACCTTTGCATCCATATATTCATTCCAGTCGCAGATATTTACAATGTTTTCCTCCACAGAGGGCAGGCTTCTCCTTTCTCCATCCTTCTATACTCTTAAGACCAAACATATATAGAGGAATTTCGCGTGGAATTTAAAACGTTCCGACTTCCTCATAATTCTAAAATAGATACAAGTTACAAAGAGGAATAACAATTATACTATTTAAAGGGAGTATTAGTAACCGGTCTGTCATATTAGGACTCCCTTTTCTTAAGCCGCCATATGTCCAAAACTTTCTGAAATGCACCTAAATTTACCTGAGGATTTACCTCAGCTTGGCGATTTCCTCCTCCAGGGTACTTAACCAAATGATATTTTCTCAGACACTCTCTATCATCTCGGTTTTGGCCTCCGTCTTCTGCCTTTTGCTCCTTTTCCTCTTTGTGGCTGGATTGTAGGTGTTGTCCGAGTGCTCATTTATGACGAGATCCCTCATAATGGGGTTTAATATGATCCCCGACTCTGTCTCAGTTGCAGGTTCGGTATGAAATTTAGTTGCCAGTATCTGCAAGACCCATATTTCTTTCTTACTTATTGACCTACTTGGCATATTAGTTGAGAACCTAGTTGTGCCAGACACTGTTTGATGAGTATTATCCATACCTTTCAGAATTTTCCGAGACCGCGATTTTTCCACCCTTTGAATTTATAGGACTCAGGAATTCAACACAGGTCGAGCTTGTTTTTCTTATGCATAAGATGGCAATTTCCCAGAGTAGGATAAAATGATTTCATATCTGAGATTTGATAGTCTTTGCATTTTAATCACGAATTAATGTCATAGTACGTTGGTGTGCCATGATTCATCAATCAATTTCGAATGATGAGCTTCGAGTTAGTTATGTAACGACGTCCTTTTGATACGTCGTCTGGGAAAGTACCTGGACTAGTGATGTGGGGTGATTTGACCAACTGCCATCCTTCCCACGACTTATTGATGTGAAATTTTAAACCACGTGACATCGGGGCCATGGGAAAAGTGGTTTCGAGCAATTCATTGTCTACCCCGATGCATGTGTAAGAGCGCCACACCTTCCCCATCAAAACCATAATGGTTTTCCCAAGTCTGCCTTCGCGACATTAAGTTTCATGCTATTTTTCGGCCCGATGTGGGCCTTAATCGTGGATATGGGATTCTTCAAAATCGACGGTCCGTTGAGCTACTCCCTTCCCACCTCCACTATATTTGTTTATATGTCGTGGGATATAGCTAGGCCCCCTAAGCTATCACGCCTCTACTGTGGCATATCATTTCGCTAAATTTCTGAAATTTTTAGATCCCGACATGAAAATTTTTAAGGTGATAACATTGGCTCCAATTGGGGATGCTATCCTCCCAGCGAGGTAGAAAATAAATCGTAGACCCGGTGCCTGATCCATTGGGTTTCTCCCAAAACACTAGTGTCGGCTGAAAAGCAAGATCTGTGCACTGCTTTCAACTGTATGCTGGATGTTCGAGTATATTATTAAAAATTGACTGTATCTAGTACTATAAAACTCAAACTGAAAAATGCTTGACTGACAAGCTTATTTGCACACTTCTACATATTCTAAGATTGCTGAGGTGAAATACTCAGTCAAGTGATGTTGAAGTGCCAATGCAACCAGTCATGCAATTGGCCTCCCGATTTTTTTCGGATCACATCTTTCTTAAGCAGGAAGACAAATGTAAAAGATGGCAGCGAAAAACACAAGTGGAATCCAAAACTTGAATTTATGAATGAAACAAACTTCTCCTTCAATGATGACTGTAATAGGATGGCCACGGGATCTTGGAAACCATGAAAATTCATTTCTCCTTGATGAGCAAAAACGGAAAGGCAATCCTTTTTCATAAGCGTTTGCTTCTCTTGCTCTATTTCTTCTGATTTGAGAACATTTTCAAATGAAATGGCAGTGATAAGTTTTTCTACTCTCCTATGCATATCAACAAAAACATTCATACATTCTTGAACATCTTCAAATGTGACAGCCATATTATGTGCATCCTCTTGTTCATCAAACAATTCTGATTTGGTTTCATTAAACTTCTGGAAATTTGTTTGAGGACTGTCATTTTGACTTTCAAATGAATGAATGGAAATAAGTTCTTGCTCGTAATATTCTTGCAAATGTGAAAATCCAACAACATGCACTATTTCACAGTCTAGAGTTCCCATGGATTCATTTTCAAAACCATGATTTTCAAATGAATCAAATAAAACCACTGACTCTTCATTATCTTTTTGTATTTCTGATTGAAAAGTGCTATACACTGCTTTGTTTCTTTCCTGAAAATCTATTTCATTTGTTTGTTCATTGCTGGAAGTTTCCATAGATGCAGTTTCAGAATCCTCATCCATGTCTATGCTTTTTAAAAACTGAACCAACATCTCATTCTCAAGGGAAGAGAAAACACTTTGAAACAATTTTTCATGTTGAAAATCTATATTGATTTTGGGAGAAAGAAAATGAGCTTAAACAATACTTTCTGGAGCAACTTCTTCTTCCTTTTCAGGCTGATAGCTGAACATAGATGGCAAATCTAAGCTGACATGACCTTTTATGTGATTGTTCATAGAATTATAATCACCACTCTGCTCATTCCTGGAGGATTCCTTACCTGAGATACTACAAATATTCTTCTTCAATAATTCGAAAGAAGCAAAACATAATGGTAAGGTTGTCCCACCTGATTTGAAACCATCTTCAATTTTATCCCCAACAGATGGCTGCATTTCAGCACAAGTAATAGGGTTTTGAAGCACATGAAAAGAGTGTTGTGATATCTTGTCATTCTGCTCCATTGATTTCGCGTGGTTTTTCATAAGCATAGATTCATTTTCCTCAATGCTGATTTTAGAGTTCTCTTTCAACAACTTAAATGCAACAAAACATAAGGGCGGGGGATCTCCTTCAACTGATCCGATATCCTTTCCTCTGCAACTGTGATATGTAGGTTGAGTCATTTCACTATACTGCTGAGAAAAAAATTCTTATAGGGAACATGCAGTTGGTTGTTCCAAGGAGTCACCATCACAATCATCATCGTATTCATCATATATAGGTAAATCAACAACATATGCAATATCATCTAACAAGAACAACCCTAGAACGTCAACATGTTCTTCAACAAACTGATTTGCAAATTCATTTTCTTGACTGTCTACAAATGAATACATAAAACCATAATCCCCTTGCTTATCATGGGATGGATCAAAAGCTAAATCAATATCTCTTCTTTCAACAAGTGGAATATAATTCTTTGCAAAATCATTTGCATTGGAAACTTCGAGAGGACCTATGATATCGTCAATTCTATGATCAAGATTCCAATCAACTATTGTCTGTTCATATTTACTTCCATGTTCTTGAGCATTCAACCCCTCATTCTGGATCAGTTTACATGCTTGAATGTTGTGTTGAATGTCCTGAGCATCACTAAACATTTGTTGTAAGGACCCAGGTCTTCGTTTCATTAGGAGGAAAGAATAATATGGATGAAGAGTAGTTGCATAATGGAGCATGGCAGCAACTTCAGAGGGTTGAATTTCTTCAGACAAATTATAATAGACGCTAGAGAACTTTCTACTGAATACATAAATAGCTTCATTGTTGTGTCTTTTCAAGGCTTAAAACTTAGTGAGTTGTAGCTCTAAGGATTTCTCCTTTCCCCAAAACTTTAAAAAGACCTTCTTCAATTCTACCCATGAGCTTATGGTTTTTGGATGTAAATGTTTGAACCAGTGTTTGGTGTCTCCTTTCAAGGATTGAGAGAAAACTCTCATACACACATCATCGTGTTCAATCTCGAATAAATCTATAAAATGCTCAAACCATTGAATGTTCTTTTCAGCCGAGATGATATCCGATTCTCCGTCAAACACATGTAGGTACTCATAGTAATTTGGAGGGAAATCATGAAGGGTTTGGGGTAGCTTTAAGGTTATATATCTATGTCGGGCCTTAGGGGATGTTGGACTAAGAACTGTGGAAGGGAAATCAGCCTGGGTCTCATGGGATTCATCAACTTGGTCATTGTCATTGTGTGGCCCAGGTGAATTTTTTTTATTAGAACCAACGACAAGGTGAGGGTATGCATGTGCAACGTAGAGAGGAGGAAATATAATTGCAAGTCTTTCATGATCATCATTAAAATACAATAGGTAAGGGAAAATTCGTCTGACATGTTCAAGGAAGGAGCAGAGGCAACATAAAATGAAAAGTAAAATGCTTTGGAAGAGGTCCCATTTTGAGTACCTATTTTCCTCCATGATGCTTTTCCTTGCCCCTGTCAAGGGGTCTCATATTTCAGTGAAGTGTCTATCTTACACTTGAAGTATTGAGAGTGGAGTCTCCTTTTGGAAATTCAAGATTCTTTTATCAGTGGAGTCACCTTCAAACTGATGTGGAGTCTCCAGAGCAAGAATATAGCCAATATGTGCCTAAKTKTATGCTGCTCTCAGACCTTAGAACTCAACCATGTCGTTCTTCCCAGGGAAWWTTTTTCAATTTCATCCCCRACAACGRCGCCAGAATGTTAGCACTCTATAAATTATGTCCAGCTAAATAGACAAATGACATAGGTAATTGTTTCATCYAGCTTTAGAGCTGAGGCACTAGCCTTCTCAACTCAGAGAGGGCTCTCTCGTGTAACTTGATATATCTATGGAAATCGGTGGCTAGGTTTGGTCTGTTTTGGGGGTTTTTAATAAAATTGTTGAAGACCTGAAGATGACCTTTGGKCTATGGGGTCGGGAATGTAGGATGCATTGCCAAATCATGAAAACAATTAAGAGGAAAAGGTTAAATGAGGAAGTGACTTCTAAGTTTATACTTGAAAATTTAGATGGTATCAGAAGAAAATAAACACACAACTATTATCAGAGCATTATAATAATGAATTCTAAAATGGTTTAGAAGAGATAAACATAGTCTAAGTCGCCAAGCCAAGAGCATTGAATAATGAATTCTGTACTTTTAATTTCTCAATTTAGACAGAGGAAAGAAAAAATGAAATGAAGAATAACAGGAATCACACACTATGAGGGAAAATGAGACTCATAACACCACCAGTTGGAATCTTTTCATAAAAAGTCCAAAATCTGCCTTTGCATCCATGTATTCATTCCAGCCCCAGAGATTTACAAAGTTTTCCTGCACAGAGGGCAGGCTCCTCCTTTCTCCATCCTTCTATACTCTTGAGACCAAACATATATAGAGGAATTTCGCATGGAATTTTAAACGTTTCGACTTCCTCATAATTCTAAAATAGATACAAGTTACAAAAGGAAGAACAATTATACTATTTAAAGGGATTGTTAGTAACCAGTCTATCATATCAGGACTTCCTTTTCTTAAGTCGCCATCTGTCCAAAACTTTCTGAAATGCACCTAAATTTACCTGAGGATTTACCTCAACTTGGCGGTTTCCTCCTCCAGGGTACTTAACCAAGCGAGATTTTCTCCAACGCTCTCTATCATCTCAGTTTTGGCCTTCGTCTTCTGTCTTTTTCTCCTTTTCCTCTTTGCAGTTGGATTGCAGGTGTTGTCTACGTGCTCATTTATGATGAGATCCCTCATAACAGGGTTTAATATGATCCCCGACTCCGTTTCAGTTGCAGGTTCGGTATGATATTTAGTTGCCAGTATCTGCAAGACCCATCTTTTTTTCTTACTTATTGACCTTATTGGCACATTAGTTGAGAACCTAGTCGTACTAGACAATGTTTGATGAGTATTATCCATACCTTTCATACTTTGTAGAGATCGCGATTTTGCCACCCTTTGAATTTACAAGACTCAGGAAATCAACACAGGTCGAGCTTGTTTTTCTTATGCATAAGATGGAAATTTCCCAGAGTAGGATAAAACGATTTCATATATGAGATTTGATAGTCTTTTCATTTTAATCACGAATTACTGTCATAGTACGTTGGTGTGCCACACTTCATCAATCCATTTCGAATGATGAACTTTGAGTTAGTTATGTGACGACGTCCTTTTGATACATCATCTGGGAAAGTACATGGACCAGTGATGTGGGGTGATTTGACCAACTTCCATCCTTCCCACGAGTTATTGATGTGACATTTTAAACCACGTGACATCGGGGCCATGGGAAAAGTGGTTTCGGGTAATCTGTTGTCTTCCCTGATGCATGTGTAAGAGTGCCACGCATTCCCCATCAAAACCATAATGGTTTTCCCCGGTCTGCCTTCGGAACATTAAGTTCTGTGCTATTTGTCAGCCCGATGTGGGCCTCAACCGTGGATCTGGGATTCTTCAAAATTGACGATCCACCGAGCTACTCCCTTCCCGCCTCCACTATATTTGTCTATATGTCGTGGGATATAGTCGCCCCCCTTAAACTTTCACGCCTCTACTGTGGTATAACATTTCGCTAAATTTCCAAAAGTTTTAAATCCTGACATGAAAAGTTTTAAAATGATAACACTAAATATCTCACAAAAATGATACAAATTTCCTTATATAAATAAAAGTAAATTAAAAAATAATAAAAATTCATATATTTTCGAAAACAAAAACCGTAAAATATCTTGAAAGTTTCATTTGACTTACATATACTTATCAACACAATCCAATAAGTTATTCATATAATTAAAACTACATATAACAAAAATAAACCACAAAGAACTAAAATTTATATAATGATGTTATCAACCTCAATTCATTATTCCACCTTTGTGAATTGCAAAAAACATTAAAATATTTAACTCTAAACAAATGGGGACTGGAACCTTTTAAGAAACATACAAGAAGCGTAAAGTCTCATGCTATGAGGTATTGTTTAGACTTTGTCCTATGTCTTATATTGTCATCATCTAATTCCTTATTCGTATGCACGGTTTTTTCCTAATAACATTGTATTTACATTGGTGAGAGAGTGTTTTCATGATAATGCATATGTCTATATCAGTCCAATAGTCCAATCAACTACTATTAGGTTAAATAGATTACAATTAACAAGAATTTTCAGGTAGCTTTCACTTTTCAACTACTTTTTATAATTTATGTGTTGTCCAACATTAAGGTATTATCTCCTTGAGTAATTGTGATTTCGATCCAATAACATTAAAACTATTACTAGGTTAAATAGATTAAAATTAACAAGAATTTTCAGGTAGCTTTCACTTTTCAACTACTTTTTATAATTTATTTGTTGTCCAACATTAAGGTATTATCTCCTTGAGTAATTGTGATTTCGATCCAGTAACATTAACACTACGACTATGGTAGAGAAGGCAAGGTTGTAATTTTTTCAACCATTGATATTATAGTATTATTTACATTCATTCAATAAAATTAACGCCAATCCCCATTTAATACCATTATGTTAAATGGGAGTTGATGTATGAGAGCAATGTTTTATTTATTATTTTTATAATGGTTAAAAAATATTAGTGAATAGTATTAATTAATAAATATAGGAAAGATAATGAATTTATAATAGAAAATTGGGTTTAAATAATAAAATATTTTTCAAAAACAATTAATTATATTATAATAAAATAATTATTTTTCATTTTGTATTAAAAATTATAATTAGAAATATAAAAAATAATGTGATTATTACATAAAACTTAATTTGAAGAAAAATTCATAACGATGGTTAGTTCTAGCTTACTTTCAATCATGTCAAAAAAATATTCACAAAAGAAATATTGTTAGCACTTTCATGTTAAGGTCATCAAATAAACCTAAATTCCTATTGAATATTTGATTTGATGTCATTGGAGTTTTACTAGTTAGTTAATAGGAGAATTTTGGTTTAGATGGACCCTTTTGAAGTTTGGATTATGGCAGCAACATCTGCCCACTCTTTGGTGCAATAGCAAGAGTGTCATTTAGCTCACCAAGGAGCTAGTTCAACATCAATGAAACAAACACATTGAGTTACACATTGACTTCATTTAGAAATCTTCTTCAAGATCACACTCTTAAAGTCTTCTATTTCTATATAGATTATCAGAATGTTGACATTTTCATGTAGCCTCTTGCAAAATCCAAAGTATTAAAGTTTCAATGTATGTTAGGATGTCAAGAAGTAGTCATTAATGGGTGTAGGCTCATATTTCTCCTTTCTTTTCCTTATGTCACTTTGTAAATACTACAATCCTATCCCAAGTTGATGTTGAGATATTTCAACACTAGGAGATATGTTAAGTTCAAGTTTGTCTAATGTGGTTTAAAGTGTAGTTTTAGTGTATTTCTTTACCATGATTTTGTACTTTATTAGTCCGACATTCATAATCATGTCTTTCAGTAAGTGATCCAACAATTCAAACATCTTCTTGATATCACTGACACTTCAACCATGGTTGAATACCCAATTAGTCCATGATTTCTATTTATTAAAGAGCATGGAGGGTCATTATTTGATGATGAATTATGAGAGACATTCATGCAAAAAATTTCAACATTGTAATTTCCTAAATGTCATGGACTATTCTTTCTTTGAGGGATTTTAATTGTGTAAATATCTATGTCTTTCTCTTTGAACTTTGTGTGAGTGTTTGCATTAATGTGTTTGACTTGTGTGAATATACTTTGTTTTTGAACATACCCTGTTTTTGAACATACCCAAGGAGTTTATTTTATTCTTGTAACACCCCTGTTTCCCCCAACTTGTAATTAATTATTACTTTTGATTACCATGCCATGGAATGTTAACAATGTAAATGCGTGAGGATCTCTAGTTCACAAGAAGAACTGAAAAATTAAGTTGTTCTAGTTACAGGAGAGACTGTACAGTGTTTTCCTAATCAAGTTGATAAATGAAGCTGCGTGATTGAGTGAGAGATCACGAGAGGCTCCCTTTCTTTGTGGATAGAAAACTGGACTGTTAGCTTCATGTGGGGAAAGAAGAGAGTAACCTTTTTCCCTTTTTGTTGCTGAGATCAAGCAGAATCCCTCTCATGGCATCATGATCTAGCTCGAGGGGGGGGAGAACAAAAGAAAGTTCAAGAGGTGAGATAGGAGACCCGGTGAAAAGAAATAACTCCCTAGTGGTATCATGGCTTGGCATGGGGGTAGCCAGAGTGATAAGAGTGAATGCCTCTAAGCCTACGGTTGGGTGGAAAGGAGAACACCCACAATCGGTTTAGTAGCTCTAACTTACAATATAAAAAAGCACTTTACATATTCTATGTAATTGGATTGAAATGTGTGATTTGGATGTTTTTTATTGTGTTAGAGATGTGCATTGCATGATTCATGATAATAATAATTATTTTAATTTGTAAACTCCTAACTTCGGGTGATTGTAGGATGACAAGTTTGTTGCATGCCTTGCACAGTTGAATATAATTATCCTGAAATATCTGAAGTAAAGTTTGAACATTACATTCTTTTAAAGATTCCTTTCATGTTCTTGTATAGAAAAGGAGAACTGTTAGTAATGGGATTTTAAATGAATTTGGGGCATAAGGATTTGGCCTTTGTGTTGGTTAGGAAATCCTCAAATGGATTTCCCAAGGATCAATTTCATAAATATAGAGTCGGGACAGAATCTACAGTATCGCTCATGTCCTTTCGATCCCTCGAAATTACCTTTTCTCTGCTATATATTTTAGATATATAGATGAAAGGTGCTTTCTTCAAACCATTTTCTTTTCCAAGTGACCTCAGGCTCGAGTCCACAGACTTAATCAAATTTTGGTTAAATATTTAAGAGTATAGCCCTCGGGGGTTTGTCAAAGTGTTAGGTGTTGATGATTAAAATCACAACGATGAATTCTACCGCAAAGGATTTCTAAGCTCTATTATTTATTTATGATAATAATATTTAACTAGTAGGTGGGACCCCCTGGTAGACTAGAGGCACAAAGATAGACAAGTTATGCTTATATTTTTCTGCTATTATCATGTTGCCTACACATTCCTATACAATTGATGATGTAGTCTTGGTTTCATTTGATATGAAAAATTGGTGGTTGATGCATTGTTTCTAAATGTTGTTGATATTCACTTGCGATACAAGTCAGTGCCATGGGTATGAGGATTATGTTGTTTACAGGTGCCATGTTATGTTATGTTATAACATTGATTAATAATCCATATATGATTTATGCAGAAGTTAATAAAATGGGAGCTAGCTAAAAAAAAGAAGGAAAAGCTATGGATAAGTTTTAAAGCTATGGAAAAAAGATTATATATAAACCTTGTGACAAATGTGAAATGGTGGACCTAGCTACTATACTATGTGTTTTGGTTAAAGGACTATGCCTTTTTTTATTAAAGAGTTATATGGAGGCACATATGGTGATGCTAATGTATGGTGGTGACATGTTTCGGGTGGCGCASTATACAACGCATCAAATCTTTACAATGGGTATGGCATTGAATTTATGCAATGGTTATATGGTTGAATTTAATGGTTGATGGACTAGATAGTATGTAAAATTGAATAGGGCTAGGTGAGGAAGCGACGTGMATTCACTGCACATCACTCTAAACCTCCCTTGAGCTTGTCACCCTAGTATAGTTGCATTTTTCTCTATTGGTTGTGGAAGCTCTGTGATTTCAGGTTTTGGAAGGGGAAAACTCAAACCAACTCGTCATTGAAGAGATTTTTCACAGGTATGGTTATTTTCTTTCCATCCATGATGGACTCTCTGTATTATGAATCAAATGGTGGATAATGATTGCATGGGTTCTGTTTTTTCTTGAGTTTTCGACTGAGTGTCAATACTATGTTATGGGTTCTCTGTGATTACTGTGAAATGTTGGAATTTTTAAAAGAAGTAATGGGTGTTTTGATTGTAAAGTCTATGCATTGATTATTGATTCGGTCAGCTTGGATTTTTATGATGATTCTCTGTGAAAAGTGATAATAGTGATGCAACAAGCTCTGATTTTTATTGTTATCGGGTTTTACCACCAGTCTGATATCAATTGTTGTCAAACCTTTTTCCTCTTGGTCATTGTTGTGATTCTTTATCCAGGTTTCAATGAAACTATTGATAGTGGTGTGGTTCTTTTGGCTGAGCCGAGATATTTTTTTTTATTGCTTTTTCTTTAATGTCATTATCACAATAAGCATTCCACAAACCAATATTTTTTTTCCCAGAATATAAATGGAAAAATCTGTATGCATTGAATGGACATAGGTTGTGCTTTGTCATTCTTTTCACAAGAGTTTTAATACTTGCTCCTCTCATCTCTATTTTAATGGCCGACTGTTATGTCTATGAGCCTCACTATCAATTGTCAATTGTATTTCAAGTGTTATCGGCCTCTTAGGTGTTGGGAAGAGACACGGTCTCTATGTGTTTTTAGGATTCTTCATTGTTTAAATTAACCCTCGTTTCCTCTCTGCAATAAAGTTTTAGAGGCATCTCTGTGTGCCCAGGTTGTTAAGATCGAATTTTCTTGTTTCTACTCGGGAATTCTCTTTATGGATTTGTCAGGATAGTGGGACTATAAGTTGAAATACTGTGGTGTTTTAAAAGAGCATGGCTCTATGTTCTTCCAAGATTATATTTGTTACCTGTGGTTTCTTCTCGGTGGTAAATTCTTGAGGAGGTAAAAGATTATGAGCTCTCTGTGTTTTCTATGATCAAGCAGACTTTCATTACCTATCTAGATTTAAATTCTAAAGAGCCTGACTTGGTTCTATTGAGCCCAACTTCCACTTTCTTTGGGCACCTTCTAGGGTTTGTCAAGATTTTGGGTTACCAGTTTAATGATTCTGGTAATTATAAAGGGCACATGCTCTCTAATTTCAAAACATTTCTTGATCGAGTCTCTATGTTTCCTCAATGTGATTAATTTTTATGGGTTACCTACAACCCGAGAGTTTTCCATTTGATCGAATATGGATTCTCCACTCATTATTGTGCTAAATCCTAGTGCGATCATGATTCTATTTAAATTTTCAAGGCACCTGTGTGAGTAATTGTTTCGCCAAACATGATCTTGGTCTTGTCAAGTTTTAAAGAGACACATGTGTATCGATATGGTTATGTTCTCTTCATGCATCTTATGGATCTATCTCTTATCAAGTGTTTCTTTTGGAAGGAAGTCTATATATGTTTGATGAATGTGGATATTAGGTTCATAGCTACATGTTTTGGTTAAGTACTGTTGTCGAATTAATATTGGTATCGATGATTATTTGGTTGAAGACCTGTGCATATGATAGGTTCATCGAACATGATCTCGATTCTGTCCATATTTAAAAAGGGACCTGGGAGTGATTAAATGGGGCTTGATTTTCATTTGATGATATTTAATGGTTGATTGTTAATCCTGCGTCTATTATTGTTTGATTACTAAGGATGAATATTGGATATAGATAACGAGAATCACTGTGCATATTTTATTTATTTTAAAAAGAATAGATCAACATTAGAGCATGCAAGACTGTGGCTCGAATGGTTATGTTGTTACTGTGGAATTGGAAATGATTTGCATAATCATTATATAGAATACACATATTGTTATAAATTGAAGAATTCTGGGAAATTAAATTGTTTTATTGAAGACAACAAGCAATCTGTTTGCAATTGAGGAATAGCTAAATGTTTTTGGTCTTGGAAGTGGATGATTTTTGGATTGAAATTGAAACAGAGCTATGATTGATGTTTGATTTAATTTATTTTATGAACAATATCTGTATAATTCCTTCTCATTTTCTCTCCTTTTTTKCTCATTATAAAGCCCCTCACAATCCCAAAYTCATTTTGCATGCCATGTTCACTAAAACATAATTAAAATTTAAAACTCTGTATGACAGTGATAAAAAATGACACAGAGATAGATGGCAGCTGATATATTTTGGTATTGTTTGCACAGTCAGTTATTTAATGAATTGTCAAATAGTAATCGTGTTCTTACTCCCTCTCATGATATCACTTTTTTCTCTTATTACAATCCCCCCAGATATCCCATGAACCCTATTTCACCCCATGTTCATTTGAAAATTATTAAATAAATTTTATGGATTGGATTGCATGGGTCTTATGTTAATTTTTGAGCCAAGCTTTGTTTCATATTAAGAGAATGTCATGTATGGTATGTTAAGAGCTAGTTGCTAATAATTGTTGCATATAGGATGAGCTACTTCAGCAGAGGAAATCATGGAAGAAATAATAGGGGCAGAGGAAACTGGAACAGAGGGCCTAGAAGGCCCAAATTCTCAATACATTTCAATTTTGATCCTCAGGAGTTGAACCAACTTTTTCAAGCTGGGTTTTTCAATTGGATTGGGAAAGGGATAGTCCAACCTAGACTAGAGAGGCCTCCCTTCCAGCCAAAAAATGTTCCTTATATCCCTGTGCCTCCCCATGTATCTTTGCAACTTGAATTTCCTGAGGATAATGGATGGCAGGAGATTGTTCACTCAACAGTCTAACACCATAATGGCTGACCAAACTTGTCATTACCTCCTCCTCCTCTACCTGTAAACCCAAATGTTCAAATTTCCCCTACACACTCACCTGTAAAGTCCTCCCATGCATGAAAACAACTCAAAAATGAGGCTCACCATGTGCATGACAAAGGTAAAGTTGTTGTTTCTCCCTCCTCTCCTTCGAGTGACTCAGCCAAGTTAGTGTCTTCACGTATGCACTTGAGAGAATATTTCTCCCATGTCCTTAGTGAGATCAAGCCTCAAGGTTCCACCCAACCTAAGGCTATTTCAGGGAATTCCAAAGGGGACAGTGGTGACAAAGGAAAAATTTCCTATCAAAGTGGAAAATATGGATTTTGATTATATTTTTATAATTTATTTATTGAGGAAAATGGACTGCAAAACGTTTTGAACAACAAATTATTTTTTGGGATATTGTGGATATTTACATGTTTTGGATAAATTTGAAACACTTGTAAACACTTGTCTGTAGTATATTATATTATACTTATGGTTGTAACATTCAATGTATTATAGAAAAAAAAATCAGCCACTGAAATCCCCTCAAACTTTGCCAAAAAGTGTGTTCGACCAAGGAGAAAAAGTGTGCAAACTTTGAGCAAAATCCAATGGTTGATAAGATATTTATTCAAGCAAATATGTTAGTGTTTTTTCACCCCTAATGGATGAAAATGCAAATTTGTAACAACAACAATAAGTATCCCCTAGATGTGGTTTCCCCACAGGTTAAGTATTGTTGTCGAATTAATATTGGTATCAATGATTATTTGGTTGAAGACCTGTGCGTATGATAGGTTCATCGAACATGCTCTCGATTCTGTCCAGATTTAAAAAGGGAGATGAGAGTGATTAAATGGGGCCTGATTTTTGTTTGATGACAGTTAACGATTGATTGTTAATCCTGGGTATATTATTGTTTGATTAGTAAGGATGAATATTGGATATAGATAACGAGAATCACAATGCAATTTTTTATTTTAAAAAAAAAAGAAGAGATCAACATTAGAGCTTGCAACATTGTGGCTTGAATGGTTACATGGTTAATGTGGAATTGGAAATGATTTGCATAGTCGTTATATAGAATACACAAATTGTTATAAATTGAAGGATTCTGGGAAATTAAATTGTTTTGTTGAAGACAACAAGCAATATGTTTGCAATTGAGGAACAATTAAATGTTTTTGGTCTTGGAAGTGGATGCTTTTTGGATTGAAATTGAAACAGAACTATGATTAATGTTTTATTTAATTTATTTTATGAACAATATCCCTATAATTCTCTCTCATTTTCTCTCGTTTTCGCTCATTATAAATCCCCTCATGATCCAAAATTCATTTTGCACACCCTATTCACTAAAATAGAATTAAAACTATGTATGACAGTGATAAAAAATGACACAGAGATAGATGTAAGCTGATATATTTTGGTATTGTTTGCACAGTCGGTTATTCAATGAATTTTCGAGAAGTAATCGTGTTCTTACTCCCTCTCATGATATCACTTTTTCGCTTATTACAATCACCCCAGATATCCCATGAACCCTATTTCACCCCCTGCTCATTTGACAATTATTAAATAAAATTTATGGATTGGATTTCATGGGTCTTATGTTAATTTATGAGCCAAACTTTGTTTCATATTAAGAGAATGTCATGTATGGTATGTTAAGAGCTAGTTTCTAATAATTGTTGCATACAGGATGAGCTTATTTAGCAGAGGAAGTCATGACTAAAACAATGGGGGTAGAGGAAACTGGAACATAGGGCCTAGAAGGCCCATATTCTTAATTCATTTCGATGTTGATCCTCAGGCGTTGAACCATATTTTTCAATATAGGTTTTTCAATTGGATTGGGAAAGGGATAGTCCAGCCTAAAATAGAGAGGCCTCCCTTCCAACCCCAAAATGTTCCTGGCATCCCTGTGACTCCCCATGTATCTTTGCAACCTCAAGTTCCTGAGAATGATGGATGGTAGGAGATTGTTCACCCAATAGTATCCCACCATTGTGGATGGAAAAAATTGTCATTACCTCCTCCTCCTTGACCTGTAAACCCAAATGTTCAAATTTCCCGTGCACACTCATCTGTACAGTCCTCCCATGCAAGAAAACGACTCAAAACCAAGGCTCACCATGTGGATGACAAAGGTAAAGTTGTTGTTTCTCCCTCCTCTCCTTCAAGTGACTCATCCAAGTCAGTGTCTTCCCGTATGCACTTGAGAGACAACTGATCCCATATCCTTAATGAGATCAATCCTCAAGGTTCCACCCAATATAAGGCTATTTCAGGGAAGTCCAAAGGGGACAACAGTGAAAAAGGAAAATTTGCCTCTCAAAGTGGAAAATATGGATTTTGATTATGTTTTTCTAATTGATTTATTGAGGACAGTGGATTGCAAAACGTTTTGGACAACAAACTATTTTTTGGAATATTGTGGATATTTACATGTTTTGGATAAATTTGAAATATTTCTGATATTTAAATTTCAAATTGTGGAAATGATTATGGGATCCACAAGGAGATATGTGTTAATTGGTTGTCTAATTATGTTTATTCTTGTTAAGAAATAAAAGGGAGTCACAAGGGGTCCCACCTACTTAGTTATTATTTAATAAAAGACCCTTAATTATTATTATTATTACTTCCCCTAAACTAAAGATTAGTTAAGTTTTTCTTAACTTAACTAAATGAGGTATTTTAACTATGTCAACCAATTTGGAATGCATAAAATCCAAATGAGAAGGAAGAACAAGGGGAGAATAGAAGGAGAAAGCATACTAAGATTTTCTCTTGAGTTTTATTGAGATAGTTCAGTTTTCATTCATTCTTCAATTCATTAAAGAACTAATTCTCTTTTTGACAGTAGGTTCATATTGTAGACAACAAGGTTCAAAGTTGAACCATATCATTCAGATGCTTGTTTCAGAGGTGTTGATCTATCTTTGATAGTCTGTGTAGACTTGTATATTTATTAATTGATTTTCATGAATGATAAAGGATATTGTGCAAATTCAAGTGGGAAGYAGTMTGTGGCAAGTTGATTTAGATTTTAAAGTTCATCTTTTACTTCTTGTGAGAGTCCTTTTGTATGATTTTCATTGAGGATTTCTAAGTTTGACCTTGGTCCATTCCCCCACAGGTATTTTTGTAAGAGAAGGATACTTTTAATTTCTTGGAATGAAATAAAGTGATTTCTATTTTGTCTCATTTGTGTAATTTGTGACTTGTTATATTTTCTTTTGATCTCCACATTTAATTTTTGTAATATGTTATGTTCATAAAATTACATAAATTTTTTATATTTTACAACAATCTTTTTATTTAAAAAATCATCCTAAGCCCTTGTAATTAATACTTGTGGATTAGGAAATACATTTTGAGGCTATAAACATAGGGTAATATTCTCGACTATCTTTCCTTAGCCAAGAAAGATTCGAAAATGCTTGAGTAGTATAAATTCATATCTTTTCCTCAACATTAGGTAGCTAGAGAGGTAGTGGAGGCCATTCAATGTAAGGTGGACTAGGTCCACTATATTATTAAATAAGGCCCACTATGGTAGTTAGATATAATAAATTTAAGAGGACTTCTTAGAAGGTTTTTCTTCTAGAAGATTCCTCCTCGAGAATGTTCTTAGGTGATGGTAGCACTATATAAGGGGGTTCAAGCAATGTAATGGGATATGAAGAGAAGTGTTGTATTTGGAGTTGAATTTAATTAGGAGGTTTCCCCCTCAAAGAGGAAAGTGAACAAGAGAGGATCCCTTTCATAATAGGATCCATTGTATGGTGTTGCACTACCTCAAGGTTTGTCTTATAATAAAGTGTGGTTTTCATATATTCTTCTTAGATCTATTGTGGTGTATTTTGTACTCAGATCTTAGGTTCTTAACAATGTGTATCAGAGGAGGAATATTTTAGAAGAAGAACCTTCTTAGGTGTATTTTGTACTCAGATCTTAGGTTCTTATACTTTGGTATCTTAGGTAAGTACCCAATGCTTGAATACAAATTACCACAATAATACCAAAGATATCTGAATACAATCACCACACAAGATATATGGAACAATATAGAAAACCACCACTTTATTATATCAAAAACCTTTATGTAGGGAAACACCATACAATGGATCATATTATGGAAGAGATMATCTCMTGTTCACTTGCCTCTTYAAGGGGGAAACCTCCTAATGAACTTTATCTCAAAATAAAATAATTATCTTCATATCCCATTACATTGCTTGAACCCCTTTATATAGTACTACCATCACCTAAGATCATTCTAGAGGAGGAATATTCTAGAAGAAAAACCTTCTAAGAATTCCTCTTACTTTCATTATATCTAACTACCATATTGGGTCTTATTTAATAATATAGTGTACCTAGTACACCTTAAATTAAATGGCCTCCACTACCTCTCTAGCTACCTAATACAAAGTTCCATATGACCAAGACCCCGAGAATCCTGCACTACGCTCAAAAGGAGCTAAGCTATTTGTGCTTTGGGACTTCGGAGGTCCAGGGCTCTGGGATGTTAGAACTTCACAAAAATCTAATCCTATCGAAGGAAACTTGCTGACATGGTTACCAGAGAGTTTGACTGGAAACTGCTGGTTTCTTATCAGTTATCATGGGATTTTCCCTATCATTAAACCTTGATCTAATTTTCGACTATGAAGTAATGTGAGCCATCAATCCAAGAAACATAGAGATATTTCATGACCATTGGATATAAGCTATGGTCAATTCGACATTGACTCACTCTGGGATTAAAAAAGGTGTTAGATGGTCATGATCCTTGAATGTTGAAGTCACGAAGTAACACCATCCATCGATCCAAAAAACATCGATATCTTTCCTGACCATGGGATATAAGCTATGGTCAATTTAGTTTCAACTCATTTTGGGAGTAAAAATATTTTAAGCGACCAAAATCCTTGAATGTCAAAGTCAAAAAGTAATGTGGGCCATAGATCTAAGGATCCCTTGGGACCCTTCTCGACCATTATATCGAGTACAGTGGAGGGATAGACTAAGCGATACCATAATTGGCAACAACAAGTCATCCCTGCTTTATGATCTCTTTGGTAGGCATCCTTTCGATGAATCATTGGGTTAATGACTGTAAGGGATTTGCATTCACAAAATATTTGAGTGGTGAAATTTCACCAATCGTTAGATCGTGGGGAAGAATTTAGGATCAATGTGAGTCGTTGATTTGAGGATCCCTTGGGGTCCTTTCTCTATCGTTCGATCAACTAGTGGGAGGACAACGTATGTACTTCTATGAATTCCTATTATGGGAAATGTAAGGTACAATGGGTAAGAATATCCCGAAGGCCAAAGCCCGGAGTACATGGCGAGGAATTCCAGAACTTTGGAACTTAAAAAATATGGGACTCTAGGAGATTCAAGGATATAGGAGAGTGTGTTAAGTGCCAAGGCACCAAAGTTCCTTATTGTAGTGTCTATTTTGAATTATAAGGAACAGATACACCATGATGATGTGGCATGCCTGGATAATTCCACATGGCATCGTGGGATTGGTTTCAATTTAGGTGTGGGACCCCCACCCCTTGTCAAGTCTAAACAATTTTTTAAGTGTCGATAAATATCAACCTTCATATCTTTACAAGTGGAAAAAGATCCACCATGGATCCCGATGAGGAAAGAGACTCTGAGACTTCAAGTCTCTGGGGATGTTTTCATATCTGCAGAAAAATGACGAAGGGTTGAAGGCTCAATACTCAAGAAGGCCCCAGGGTGATATTCCCTGTAACCCCTCCTTCTGTGGACACATCACTACCAAAAAATGACCAAATTGGTCATGATAGTGCCATGTTGGATGACACRAGAGAAGTGAATCCATGTGGCGAAGGGGATGGCCATTGGCCAATGATTCCCCAAAAACTYCAGAAGAACATAAATTTTGAACCAAGACTCAGTTTTGGACAAGGTTTTCGTCATTCGAAGGATCTCGATGAGCACATGACGATGGTGTCYTCATTYGCGGATTAAGGGAGTTGTAGGAAAGATAACAAAATATACCCCCATCCCTTAAAAGGATACTTAGGGGKCCAGGTGTGTGACATAGTGGTATCAGAKAAATATTTAAACACTAGGCCTATATGGGCCAAAAATTAGCCATAGAACTGGTATAACTAGGAAAAKTTAAGCATGTTATAAAATTTCCCCTACGTTGGAGAATTTTATCTGTTATGTGCACAAGCCCCGTGGTTGAGGTTTCCTCTTTGGAAAGTTCTTACAACAAAAAAATTACAGGAGGGTGTGTAGTAGAGGGAGCATATTGTTTCTTTGGGTAGAATGATAACTACTCCTAAAGGAGCGGGCTTATGTTGATAGGAACTAATATAAATACTTGGATGTGAATGGACTGAAGAGATGGAAAGGTTGTCTACAAGGGTGGGCTTATGAAGCCTATGTTAATTACATTTGTTTCTTAAATAAGAGACTTGGCCTTGTGAGTATAATTCTCCATGTCTAGAGACCTTATGGAAATATGTGAGGTCATCTTACTTGACCTATCATAACTGAAAACTTGCGATTGGGATAACCTCTTTTTGTAGAGTAAAAAGGATTCCTATGGACTGAGAATAACCCTCATGGAAGAAGTGAAGTGACATGACCAATTTCAAAGGCTCATGTTTGTGCTAAGGTGTTGTATATCCCTATTAACTTAAAGGGTGTGGCTATGTATGAGAATGAGTGGAATACGTCTGCACTACATTCATGGTTAAAATGCTTGGTGCATATATACTTATTATAGTTTGTCATTGGATGTAAAATATGGTAATGTCATAGAATCCTATGGTTAGTGTTGATCTAATTATAGCAACATAAGTAAAATGTTCATGATATTCATTGTATATTACACTATGAGAATAAAGGTAGAATGGTTAATGAAATGTTGATCCCAAATGTGGTAATGGAAATGTTGGGGCACTTCTATATGATCAATGGGACAGGATGACATCCAGAGGTGGATGATATCCATATAATGTATGGCTTGATATGCTGAAGTAGTAGTTAGAGGGACTCTAGAAAAGGATTCCATTGATAAAAAGGTCTGTTAACCAAAAATGGTTTGAGGCATGAAAAATAAACTTGATAAGCTTCCTTGTTTCCTTGGGCACTGTTGGAATTTCCCATATGGTATTTCTAGGTTGTTGAATGATTTTATAATAGTTGAGACAAGAATTCCTTCTTGCTAATTGTTGTCATATGGAAAGGGGGACATAGTATGATTTTTTCTGTTAAACTTTCCATGTGGATATCATGTGAATGGCTGCAATCTCTCAATAGAGAGGAAAGCTCAGTCTTGAGTATCTCTATGAGAATTTTCATAAAAATGAAAATACAATCATTGGGAGAAGGATCTGGAATTCTGATATGTCCATGCATATGAATGACATGGAAGATGTGCAATCAATGAGATTGCATGATAACTGTTTAGCTATGTTTGTATATTCCAGAGTGCATGGAGTTAATGCATTGTAAGGTTTCTTTATATGAAGAATGATATTAAGACCAGATAGATATGAATGAATGATATTAAATGTGCAAGTGATACACATGTATGATGTATGAGAATATGTACACTAAAGGTACAATGTGAATGCATGAATGAGTGAAATGTAAGGCAAGAATTGCACTTGCCAAGATTGAATGAATACCATGGAATCATGGATGACTCTATTTTGAAGAGTCATGAATTTGTTTTTTTCAATGATAGCTTGAGGGGTATGTGTTTCATTCCCTCGGAAAAGGATAGTATAAATTGATTAAAGAGTAAATGAGAAGGGATGCTCCATTTTCATGAAAAAAAGGCAACTTGATTAGGATTTTAAAGGATGGATGTAAATGTTCATGAACAATCATGAAATAACTAAATTTCAATAGATATAGAAAATACAAATATAAGTTTGCATGTTATAACGCAAGTTGTAGGTTGGGAAAAGCCCGACCCAACCACAAATCAAGTGATACAACTTGGGAATCCTACACCCAATGTCACCTCGATGTAGGTCCCACACTTGAAGGGTGACTAGGTCACTCTAGGGAGGCGATCCCGGTGACCCTAGGGGTTTGAGATGGAAATGGATATGGATGTAAGTGAAGCCCCTAGAGATCAAGTATAAGTGGAATTAAAGGTAGGAAGATATTCCTTGTAAGTCAACTAATTGTTTCCCCATGGGTATAATACCTCTCCGGAGGATTGTACCTGCCCGAGACATAAGAAAAGACACTTTTCAATAATATATGTTAGTTGGATCAACAAGTTAATATTTTTGTCCCTAATTTTCAGCAATAGATAAAAATATATATAAGAAATAAAATTGTACTATAATCTTCTCAATAAATGCTAAAGATCAAGTAGAGAATGCAATAGAAAAACTAGTGAATGACTAGCTAAACTCAAGATGAAAAAAAAATACTCTTAGCATAAAAGATAAGGTTGTTGTAAACACTTGTCTGGAGAAGATTATATTTTCCTTATGGATGTAACATTAAATTTCTTATAGAAATAAAATAAGCCACTTAAATCCCCTCAAACTTTTCCAAAAAGTGTGTCGGACTAAGGAGAAAAAGTGTGCAAACTTTGAGCAAAATCCAATGGTTGATAAGAGAGTTATTCAAGCAAATATGTTAGGGCTTTTACAGCCCTATTGGATGAAAATTCAAATTTGTAATAGAATCAATAAGCATCCCCTACATGGGGATTCCCTAATGGATGTGAGGTTCCCAATGCACAAGGAAAACAATGTACTTTGCAAGAAGTAAAATTGACTGAAAATCATGTTTCCCAATGCAATATTTTATTTCTCCAATGCAACAATAAATGACTAGTTCCTTTACTATTGGTTTAATGGAGTCAAAGGGAGCTTATAGAATCTACCTCCTTTAGGGTGTAAGCCCTTTTACTTCCCAAGGAAAGTTTCTCCAGGATAGGGTTTAGGCTAAGAGGGTGTATGCCCTTATACTTCTCTTAGAAAACCCTTATATAATCAATGAGATGAAGAAAATAAAGTGACGAAGGCTATGGTGGGGGTGCATTCCCTTATACTTCCCACCTAGATCCTAGCATAAAAATACTTGAACTTGAAAAATGATAGCATAATAGTAGAAAACCATACCAAGATCAAGAGAAACAAGATATTCCACCACAAGAGCTAGAAAGCATCATCCAAGTCTAGTGCTAGACTTCCATCAACCATTCACGAATATATAACCATATGCAAGTGCACAAGAGATGAAAAAATCCAAGTGTGGCTCAAATTTCAGACCAAGGCCTCTTAGAAGAGGGAGAATTATGTTTAAAATGAGATCTTATGATCTCTATTTATACAAAATGTAGCTAACACAACTTGTCCACAAATTAAGGAATAAAAAA
>SNQJ01S0136868.1:6584-25467 GCA_010110895.2 Picea sitchensis
TGTTTAATTTTTATTATAAACAATTATTAAATTATTATTATGATGTTTTTATTTTTATTTATTATTTGTTTTTAAGTAAAACTTTGTAAGGATATGATTATAGCACTTAATTTTGTAGGGATATCGAGTAGGGAACATGATAAAGGAAACCATTTCGAGGAATCAAATTTAAGATCTCTTGTATGAAGTTTAAAACACTTAACCATTTTAGTTATTCCACTATGCTTACCAGTATCTACTATTAAAAAAAGATTGAGATATATTTGAAATATCATAATCCCCAAATCATAGACATATTCTGATTAGTACTCTTATGAAGTGTAATAGAAGAATAAAGTGCTAGAGGTTTTGACTAATTACGTCATCAAAACACACTTCTCAAAATTGTCATTGAATCCCAACATTTAACCTAAAAGTAAATCCATCGCTTATCATGTTTTTTAATAATCTCATTGCACAAAAAAAAATCTTTCTCAAACCCTTGGATGGATATGTGAGAACCAATGGATCTAGGATATCCATAGAAATAATGCCTTTTAGAAGTGGATTTAGAGGAATTGCTCAACTCTTTAGAGGACAATTAAAGCCCTCCTTTAAAATCCTTGAGTACACACACACACACACACACACGTATATATTTTCTCATCTTCTCTCATACCTCAAAGGTGATGTCTCACATCTTTAATATATAATGGGTATATTTGTACTAGAAAATTGTTGCAACCATAATGACCAACAAAAAAATACTCTAGAAATGTCCAAAATTTGAGGCAGACTATCTATGAGAACATAACAACCTTCATAGAGGATTTCTAAAAAATACTACAAGTGTAGATTCAGACAACTACTCCTAATATCAAGCAAGATTAAAAAAACATTATAAAATATTATTGAATAAAAAAATGTTGACTATAAGCTTCCTCATGGTTCTCTGCATTGGTCATGCAGTTCAAGTTCACATTTTACATTTCCACATCCCCTTGTTGTTGCTATACTATTTCCTCTTCTTTAACCTCCTCCACTACATACCCAATTGACAACCTAGCAATTGAATTAGCCGAAGTATTGTTTCTTAGCAGTCTCACAACCAGGTGTTGGAGAGTAGCACACTTAGCCTGAAGGTCCTCGATTTCTTGCCTTTGACTATGCATGGTTTCCATTATGAAGGTAGCTTCATAAATTTTGGCCTCTTCTTGGGAGTGCATTCTATCATTCATTGAAAATATTGAGTTGCTATTATCAGTGGTATAGTTCTCTTTTGTTCTTAAAACCCCATGGATTTTAATAGTTTCACATAATGAGCATTTCCTAGAATTCCCGTGTTCCATTTAGATATCCTGATATAACATCTGAATGAACCCTTTATCACCACTCATAAAACTCATACTAGAAACCCTAGATTCACAATCCAACATTCCCTCATACCTGAAGAAGGAGTATGGAATGCCAACCTTTAATAGTTTTGAGTTGATAGGAGTAGGGGGATTCTAGAGCAACAAACACTGCCATATCAGAGAAACCACACAATACAACCCAAACAAGACAGGTTAACCATCAATTGAAGAGATAGAATCATTAATGTGACCCATACTACACATACCTAAGCTACCAGACCAACAATCAAAGCATGTAACATTCCCCAGCTTAAGTGAGGAACATTACTATGTAGGATACACATACATATCAAATTTTTTGCTAATTCATTTGTTGTAGCTTACCAACTACGATTTATTCACATTCTTAACTAGATTTTGATACCCATAATGAAATGAAACTACAACAATTCTAAATGAGCATGAATGCAATTAATAACTCATTCACAATAGTAATTGAACCATTCACATACATAGAGTTAATCAAAACAATTAAACTCATGGAATAACTTAGAAATATATTAACACTTATCTTTTAAAACACTTGTGCAACCAAATTCTTGGGAAGGATGTTGCACCCAACCATAGACTTGTTGTTCTAGATCTCAACAACAAATAAACCTCGAGCTGGGGATAGGAATCCACAAAACAAGGGTGACTCTCACAGTCCACTCACAACTTAATATTCAAAACCCATTGGTATTCTCCTATAGCTATCCCACATTTCCTCCATCTCTCTTCCTCTTGACCCTTCCAACCCAAGGAATGTACCCCTTCACTATTCTCAGTCCATCGAGCGTCTCGTTCGCTTATCAAGGTCTCCTTGGCACATGTAACCAGGAATATCTCTATTGGGAACTCAAGGGAACTCACTACCAATAAAAATACTATTAAACATAACAACAATCACTTGTTGTTATAGTGAAACTCACCTAGGAGTTCACTCTTCAGGCTTGACAATTTGGATCTTCAGTCTTCACCTCCAAATACTCCAAACATGCTCCAACATGCTCCAACATGCTCTAGAATTTTCCCAACCTTGTTGCTTCAACTCCCAAGCTCTTATCCCCTATTCTCTGCTTATTGTTCATCCAAAAAACTCAATGTGAAAAACTGCATGTTACTACCCATTCAAATTTCCTCCCTTCTCCGAAGACAATTGACTACTCACTCTACCCAATGTTGATTGTACCTCAGCCCCATGTTTCCAATAACTATGGGATGTGACTTCTGCACCCACCCTCACATGAGTTTAATGATTTGGCTCTCATACACCAATAGAAAATATAAGGTTGTCCCCAAATGATAATAACATTAAAAAATATGGGTTGGAATTAATACCCATAATTAATTTCTCACTTTGGACCCCTCTTAGACACTCCCTAGGCATTCCCCCTTTTTCTTGTGGATTAATCAACCCCCATCTCTGTCCATATTCCCAACAACTAGTATCACATTATATTTATTAAAATTTAGAAAATACATTTGGCATATTACATCACTTGGCCATAGCCACATTCATGTCTACATTATGCATTAATTAAACTAAGGATTATAGTGGGGATGTTATAGAGCCCTACAATTTAGAGCCAAATATAGAACCACCAAATCCTCATGAATCAGGGTCAACAAAGCATAAATTCAATAAATAACCAAAGCTAGGATCCCACATGGATAAGATAGAAGAGTAGAATTCTCATTCAATGCCCCAATTTGAACCAGGTCAGAGTAGAACCATGAACCATAGAAAAAAAAACACCACATATCCGTAGACAAAGAACCCACGTTGATAGCCATTATCCCACCTATAATAAGATTAAACCATTAGAGCATTTGGTGTTCCTGATCTTTCATTAACCTTCGAGTGTGCGAGGGTGCCATATATTAAATGTACCTTGGCTACCATGTATGGTAATTAACGCGTGTTGACGTGCCATTTTTTTTATGATGCATGAGTGTTTCATTATAATGGATTAATACTTAGGAGATGGGGAAAATACCTCCCCACCTTTTAATACCAATTTGTTGCATTCTACTTGGTGGTTGAGCGACTTGAGCATGTGAAAGAACTCAATGCTTTCAAATTGGACAACTTCTTTAGTCCTTATTAGGTTTCCATCACTCAAAAATGAGGCTTTTCACATTAGTTTGATGGTTATAATTGGGTCCCTTATGTCACTTGGTTTTTGATATGCTTTTCATCGATAATCCTCAACCCTTGAAATGATGCTAATGCCTTTGCTTGGTTTTTTGAAGCTCTATTTAATCCGCACTTGAAGTTGTTTTCCACGTGTCCTTCGAGATCAAGAATGATTCCCTCCACACTTTCCACCCTTTACTATATGGGTGTTTCTTACAACATTATATTGATATAAAAAAATCAATTATTGATGAATTTTAACTATTTTACATGTTGATAGTATGTTTGGTAGTTTAGCCTTCTTTTCCCCTCTTTTGTATGCTTAAAAAGCAAAAGAAAATTCTATACACTATAAAATGTCACCCTTTTCTTATACATTTTTTATATGCTCATTGGATAAGTCGGATATCCAAAACAAATATGATTTTGAATTTGTTTTTATGGATATACAAACTTTTTATACGAAAAACTATTTGGTTTTTCATATTGAATATAAGGAATGGTTCACAATAATATATAAATCATAATATACCATGATCCTTATGTTAGTGCGAGTATCCATATAATTAATGGTCTTTATACTAACATAATGATTGATAGGTTTCAGGATGAGTCATACTTACTACAATCTTCCTCTCCTATTTTATGCGACAAAAAAAAAACAACCCTTAATTACCCTTAATTACCACTATTCTAGAATATCCATTTCCCATTCTATCTCCACAGGGCCATTATAAAGTTGGATACATCAAATAAATGAAACCTTGGAATTGTTTATACATATATAAAACCACTTATACTAAAAATGATTTTCTATTCCGAAGATTGGTGCAAGGTAAGTTGCATATAAGTCATAATAAAAACTGTGCTCCTTATACCATAGTGGGGTGTCCACTAATGTAGTGACTCTCGTAGTAACATAATGATTTATTGGAGTGAGTATACTTACTTTCTTTACCTTCCCCTCTTTTCCTTTTTTAATAAAAAATACAATAAAATTCTTCACTGGTAGTACTTTATGGTACCTCTTTGTTATGTTATCCTCACATGTCTATTAAAAATGTTAAATACACAAAACAAATGACACCTTGGAATTGTTTCTAGGATTATTAAAATTTTTCATACTAAAAATTACTTGTTATCCATATTGGTTGTGAGGATAGGTTTGCAATAACATATAAGCCCCAATATATCATGATTCTTAAGTCAATAAGAATGTCGTTGTAGTACAAAGGATGGATGATACCTTAAAGTTGTAGAAATTATTCTAAAATGCCAAAGATAATGTATTTGACTATATGTTATCTTGTAGTGGCCCTTCTATTGACATAATGTTTGATTGGTTGTGGGTGAGTATGCTTACTTGTTTGACCTTCCCCCCTCCTCCTTTATAAAGTGAAAAAAAAATGCTTAAGTAGAAGTACTTTATAGCACCCATTTCCTATGCTATTCTCATATACCCATTAAAATGTTAGATAAATCAAATACATGATGTCTTGAAGTTGTTTCTACAACTATAAAAAAAGATAGGATCCCTGTCAATGCTTAATAAATCCAAAATTCATATAAACTCATAGTAATATGATAGTTCTCTCCCCTATTTACCAATCCTTTTTTCTAAGGCTACACCAAAGAAATGACATCTTGAAGTTGTTTCCATGTGTATAAAGATCTCCTAAAATAAAAACTATTTGCTATCCCACATTGACTGTGAAGATTAGTTTGTGATAACATTTTAGTTATAATATACCATGATTTTTATGCCAATGAAGGTGTCTACATAAGTATTGGCCCTTCTACCAAATTAATGTTTTATTGATTGCGGGGTGAGTATGCTTACTTGCTCAAACTTCCCCTCTCCTCTATTGGATGAACAAAAAAATATCCTTAATTTGTTAGTACTCTGCAGTACCCATTCCCCGTTCTAACAATACTTTATAATATCCATTTCCCACTCTATCCCCACACATCCATTTAAAAGTTAGATACGCCAAATAAATGATATGGCATCTTATACTAAAAACAACTTTCTAATTCACATTGGTTGCAACTATTGTTTCGTGGTAACATATAATCCCCAATAAACCATGCTTTTTTTTCATTCTCTTCTTTCATACAACTAAAAAAAATCCACAAATAACACTTTCTATACCATCCTTTCTCAAAGCATCTCAACATAACCATTAAAAATTAAACTACACCAAATAAATAATATTTAAGAATTTTTATTAATGATTATTAAAAGCTCTCTTCCTTTTCAATGATTAATAACCCAAGAATATTTGTATACACATTCATAGTACAAGTAAACACACGTGCATCGCCTTGGACTTTCACTTTGCAATCTACATCCTTATGCTTTAACAACATATTCCTTCAACAAATCTTATCCTTTACATTATAACGTGCAAAGATATAAGGACGTTGAATCTTCGTTCATACATAGAGAAGTGGAGTACAAAATATCCATGTTGCTTTACGGTGTACAAAATACTTTTTTCCCATCAAAATTCCAAAACAAGTATTTATAACAAATTTTATTTAGTATTTATGATTATTTTTTATCCATTTTCATATAAATTTATTTCATGTAGTTTTGACAAATCCATCTGATATTCTTTTAATCAATAAGGTGATTATATACCATTATAATTAATTTTCCAATAAATTGTTCAAATATAATCTAGGGTACATAATTAAAGTTAAATTATAAAATCTAGGTGCATAAATAAACTGTTCAAATATAATCTAGGGTATATAATTAGATAATCTAAGGTACATAATTAGAGGAGTTAGACTAATGAAAATATAATGTAAGTTACATAATTAGAGTTAGGTCGATGATACATAATTAGAGGAGTTAGACTAATGAAAATATAATGTAAGTTACATAATTAGAGTTAGGTCGATGAACTTTGAAACTCTATCATCTAGGTTACATAATTAGAGTTAGGTCGATGAACTTTGAAACTCTTAGGTAGATGAGGAGTGATTAGGGATATGTGAGAATTTAGTTATTTTGATGAACAATGCAACTTTTATAATATATTTTAAGTTTGTTTTAGTTTAATAATTTTATGTGATGGAATATTTTTTATATGTTAAAATTTATATATAATTTTTATTATTATATATTTTTTATGATATTTTAAAATGGTTGAATGAACTTTGAAACTCTTAGGTAGATGAGGAGTGATTAGGGATATGTGAGAATTTAGTTATTTTGATGAACAATGCAACTTTTATAATATATTTTAAGTTTGTTTTAGTTTAATAATTTTATATGATGGAACATTTTTTATATGTTAAAATTTATATATAATTTTTATTATTATATATTTTTTTATGATATTTTAAAATGGTTGAATGTATTATGTTAGAATATATATATATATATATCAACGATTGATTAAGATTATTTAAATGAAATCTAAATTCAAATGTGATGTGATTGAATGTCATTATAAATTATATTTTTAGAAGACCAAAAAGTCCACATTATAGACTTGAAATTAAAGATTAATGTTGAATAGGTTTATATTATATCATATTTATGTATTACTTTATATTCGTGGTCCTTATACTTACATCGCATTCGGGTTCAAAGTAGTTAAGTATTACTTTACTTTTGTGGTCCTCAAACTTAATTCGCTTTGAGGGTCAAAGTATTCGTGTATTACTTTATATTCATGGTCCTTAAACTTCGCTTTCATGTATTCACTCAAAAAAATGCATTGAGACAATGAAGTAAAATGTCTTCACTCAAAAAATGCATCGAGATAATGAAGTTAAAAAATGCATTGAGATAATGAAGTCATTTCTATAGAAGTGTTTGAGATTAAATTTAAAATTCGGCGAAGACATATAGAAGTGTTTGAGATTAAATTTAAAATTAAGGATACTTATTATCAATTCTTGTTGAAGGTTTGGGATTATACTACTTGTTTTTTTTGTGTTGACTGTGTTTTTCTTTTTGCGTTGACAAAAAAAATGGTGTTGTTTTCTAAAGTTAAACTTTGTTGTGAGCGATCTAATTTTTTTTCCTGTGTTCTGATTGGTCCTTCAAAACATCATTTTATTGTCGGGCCGATGATGAGAATTGAATGAGAAATTTAATTATATAGGTTTAGTAGATGGTTGGAAGGGATGCATGTACGAGTCTCAAAGTTCTGAGACCATCACGATTTACGAAGCTTGCTACGGTGTCAACTGACAATTGGTGACATTTAAAGCTGTGGGCTAGAAAAAATGCATATATATTTACTATATATATATAATTATTTTAATAAATATATATAAATTATTGTGTTTTGATTGTTCATTAAATTTAGTATGATTCATAAATTTTGAAGGGTTTTCTATGTACTGCTTGAAATGACTCTTTGTGATAACTTTCACAGATTACAAGGAGCTTTAATTGAATTCTTTGTTCTAATTAATTGTTGGATTCTTTGGGTTTCATCATGATACATTGTTCTATAATCCAAGAAGGTGAGGTTGTTTTGAAAGTTCAGGGTGCTGCAGTTGGCGACTTGGAAGATATATGTTTTTTTGGGCTTGTACAAATCTATTAGAGTGGGTAAGAAGTCACGTGCATCTAGTATCTTGCTTCTAACCAGTTGGTTTCCATATTAATATATGTATTTTAGAGAAGTGCAACTTTGTGCATAGTGCAGTTAGCTCTGCTGTGTGGCTGGTTTTTACAAAAGCAAGTCAAGTAAGGTGGGGGCTGTTACAGAGATTATGTAGGCCGAAAACATTCAAAGGTAATCAATGAGAGAAGGTGTTCTTTTTGAGGGTTGTTTGATAGTTTTTCTGGTTGTTGTTTGATAGAGTTTGCTTTGTGCATAATGCATCTCTTTTTGCTGTGTTACTGGTTTTTCCAGAAGCAAGTCAAGTGGGCCAGGGGATGTTATAGAGACCGTGTAATCCAAAGGAAGTCAAAGGTGAGCATGGAGAGAGGGTGTGTTGTTTTGAGGTTGTATTGTTTACTTTTTTGGGGGGTTGTTTAATGCATTTATCTACTATGCCATCTGTTATGGTTAAGAGAGACATAGTTTTTTTGGATTTGCAAGTGCTGGAAGTGGCGAGTTCCAAGAGTTCTAATTTTGGGGTTGTGGACATGTGCATTAGCGTGTAATAAATCCTTTACATTGTATGCTATATGCCATGGAAAACTAGGCCCTGATTGTTATTTTGCATTTCCTTGTCGCTGGCTTGTATTTTTCATCTTGTTTTGTAGTTGATTGATGCTATGGAGATAGTCCGGGTATAAAGTCAGGGAGTAGTGCATTGTTTTGCATGTGTTGTAGAGCAATGCTGTTTTTAGGTTGGTGCATTGCACTATGTTCCATTTGTTCTCTTTTTGTTGGGGGTGTTCTAGATATAGTTTAGAAAGATGCGCATTTTGCAATTTGCTTGGAGGCTTTTGCTATGAACATACGACGACACTCGGTGCGGATATATCTTGCACATCTCGTTAGTGGTAGATGAGTATTGCTGACACAACCGTGTTGTGTATATTCAATGCTTGTGAGAAGAATTTTTGCTTGATGTTTCCTTGTTTTCGACTCATATTTTTTATTTTGTTTTGCAGTTGATTGATGCTATGGAGATAGTGCAGGTATAAAGTTAGGGAACATTGCATTGTTTTGCATGTGCTGTAGAGAAATGTTGTTTTTAGGTTGGTGCATTGCACCATGTTCCATCTGTTCTCTTTTTGTTGGGGGTTTGATTACAGTATAAGTAGATGTAATTCATAAAGACGATCATTTTTTAGTTTCTCGGAGGCTTTTGTTATGAACATGTGGCGACACATTGTGTGGCTATGTCTTGTGCATCTTGTTAGTTGTAGATGAGTATCACTGACACAACCAATGTTGTGTATTTTCAATGCTTGTGCGGAGAATTCATGTCAGTTATGGTTGTGTTGTCCTGTATGTACGCACAAAAAATTGTGATAGGGGATGTAATTTGGACGATATTCCAACGATTTGCCACAGGTTGATTTTGTCATATTTGCAAGTAAATGGAAGTAATTTAGATCTTTTGTGTTGTGTGAGAAGCATAACTATGGAGAGGGAAGAGATATGGCTATTGCAAAACCTCCATCCAACTGCAAAAGTGGGCAAGTAAAAAGGCTCATGACAAGCAAATTGTTCAAAGGTAAATAGCTCGCAGACTTGGGATTACAACAAGGCCAAGAGCAGGATGCCAATTTTCTAAAATGTCTTTTACACATATCATATACCTTTCGAATAGAAATAGCCATAATAAAAAACCATTGAGTAGACTACATCTAGGAAACACATTTGCTTGACACTAGTTGTAGATGCAAGGCGTTTTCTCCTAAATTGGAGCAAATCAATTTATTATAAATCAATGATCTATTTTGCAAATTACGTCACTTGTCACCATCATGGATGCTAAACTTATGGAATTGCGAAGGTGCGAGAGGGTCACCTGTTCAGGTTCTTAGTATAAGGCTTAAAAATAAACCATCTTAAGTACACCAAGTATGGTTGTGTCAGGTGCACGAGTATTGTATACTTTTGGTCCTTGCGCTGAGAATTCATGCCACTTATGGTTTGGAATTGGCAGAGTTAGTTGCATAGACACTTGTGCAATTGGCAGAGCAATGTCATCAACACTTGACCATAGGTGTATGTTGCACATAGATGGTTCTTTGTCTATTTAGCACTTGGTCTATATTCAAATCTTGTGCAGAGAACTGATACGTTCACTCTTTTCACATATGGCATCATGTTTGATAGCACATACTCTATGCATAGTGAAATTACTTGGTTTCATTCATATTTGCATTGACATTGTTGTAGTGTTTAAGAAAACCATTTATCTCTTATCAGTTGTATTGCTAGATCAAATGGTTGAATGAAATATTCTTGTTGTGCATCATATAAAAACATATTTTTACTCTCAAATTGTCCAAAGATAAATATATCGCAAAGTTGTGATTGCCCCAAGGCCAGCAACAAGATTCACATCGACCAAAATGCATTTTACATGTATATCACCTACCTTTCGAATAATAATAGCGATAATAAAAAACCATCAAGCAATGTACAGATAAGCAACACATTTGATTTGTAATTCTTCTAGATGGGTGTCATTTCCTCCTGAATCAGAGAAAATCAATTTATGATAAATCAGGGACGTATATTGCATATTATGTCACTTGTTACAATCAGTGATGAAAAACTATTGGAAATGCGTAAGCATGGAAGTGAGGCAATGTAGGAGGGTGGAGGGTGCGGGTTCTCTGCACAAGGCTTAAAAATAGAGAGTCTTAAGTGCACCAAGTATAGCTCTAAACATATGGAAACACTTGGTGCAACAATGTCTTGCGCACATTGACAATGGCAGAGGGATATGGCTAGGAAAACTAGTGCTTTGTATTTTCAATGCTTGTGCATAGAATTCATGAGGGTTATTATTGTGCAGTTTGGCACATGCTATTGCAAAAGATCCGTCCAACATCGAAAGTGGCCAAGTAAAAATGCTTTTGACCAACAAATTATCGAAAGAAAAATAGATCATAGAGATGGGATTACCCCAAAGCCAAAAGCAGGATATCAATCCGCTAAAATGTCTTTTATACATATATCCACTACCTTTCGAATAACAATAGGCATAATAAAAAATCATTGAGTAGTATACACATAAGAATTATATTTGCTTGACATTTCTTCTAGATGCGTGGCCTTTCTTCCTAAAGTGGAGAAAATGAATTTATCATAAATCAATGACCTAAATTGTAAATTGTGTCACTTGTCACAATGATAGATGTGTGGCCTTTCTTCCAAAAGTGGAGACAATGAATTTATCATAAATCAGTGACCTAATTTGTAAATTGTGTTGCTTGTCATAATAACAAATATGAAAGTAGAGGAAATGTAAAATTTCAAAAGTGTGGCAAAATGGGAGGATGATCGGTGTAGGTTCTCTGCATGAGGCTTGAAAATATAGGGTCTTAAGTACACCAAGTATATCTATGTGAACTGGACAAGGATTCAAAATAGACTAAGCGAAAACTTCCTCTATTTTCAGTCCTTGTGCAAGATTCTAGACTTTCAAGCCTTGCACTGAGAATCCATGTCACTTATGGTTTCACATTCGAAGAGTTGATTGCATAGACACTTGGAGATTGACAGAGAAATGTCATCAGTACTTTCGCATAGGTGTATGATGCGCAAAGGGGGTGCTTTGTCTATTTAGCACTTGGTCTATATTCAAATCATGTACATAGAACGATTGCATTTTCTCTTTCCACACTACCCCGGTTCTACATCTCACATCGTGTTTGATAGTGTGTGCTCTATGGATATTGCAGTTACTTGGTTTATTCAATTTTGCATTAGAATTTTCTTTACGGTGCTTCTAGATGCATGGTGTTTCCTGCTAAATCAGAGTAAATCAATTTACCATAAATCAATGACCTATATTGCAAATTACGTCGCTTGTCATAATCAAGGATGAAAAACCTTTGGAAATGCAGAAGTGTGGAAATGTGGAAGTGTGGAAATGCGACAGGGTGAACTGTGCGGGTTTTTCGCTCAAGACTTAAAAATAGATCGTCTTAGGTTGACCAAGTATAGCTATGAATACGTGGCAGCACTCGATGCAGGCATGTCTTGGGCACTTTGACAGTGACAAAGGAATATCACTAGCATAACTAGTACTATGTATTTTCAATGCTTGTGAAAATAATTCATGCTTCTTATTATTGTGCAATTTCACACCTGCTATTGCAAAACCTTCATCTAGCCTTAAAAGTGGCGAAGTAAGAAGGATTTTGACTATCAAATTTTCCAATACAAATAGATCGTAGACTTGGCATTACCCCAAAACCAAAAACAGGATGTCAACTTGCTAAATTGTGTTTTACACAGATATTGGTTACACCTTCAAGCAATTTACAGAGAAGCAAAACATTTGTTTTGCGTTACTTCTAGATGTGTGGCCTTTCCTCCCAAATCAAAGCAAATAAATTCATCATAAATCAATGACCTATTTTGCAAATTACATTGATTGCCACAATCATGGATGCATAAGTATTGGAAATGCATAGTTGCGGAAGTGTAGCAATATAGGAGGATGACATGTGCAGGGATTAAAAATAGACTGTCTTATGTAAACCAAGTATACATGTGTGAATTGTCATAATTCATGCCACTTATGGTCTGGCATTGAAAGAGCGATGTCATCAACACTTTCACATAAGTGTATTGTGCAGAGAGATGATATTTTGTCTATTTAGCACTTGGTCTATACTCAAATCTTGTGCAAAGAACTGATATGTCTTCTCTTTCTGGATTGTTGCAGTTCCACATCTTGTGTCATGTTTGATAGTGTCTGCTCTATGCATGCATAGTACACATACTTTGTTTTATTCAAACTTGCATTAGCATTGGTGTGGTGTTTAAGCAAACTAATCCTCTTTTATCAGCTGTGTTGCTGGATCAAATAGCTGAATGCAATATTCTTGATGTGCATCATATATGTGAACAAAAAATTAGTGCTTGTTTTTTTTTTTTTTGCAGGGGTGGATTAAATTGGTCAAGAGCTATTTCAGAAACTATATATATGGAAAATGAATCAAAGATAAACAGAGACAAAAAAAAGGTATGTTGTTTCAAGATTGTTTTTTATTTTTTGTTTATTATATATATATTCCCAATTGATGGATGCCATAGTCATAGCTTGAGAATCATCTGAATGACATAAACTAAACTGAACAAAAGAATGTTTTCATATTCTTTTTACATATTTAGGAAGTTCTTGTTTTTGTGTTGGATCAAGAAATTGTGTGGGGCATTGCAAGTAGTTGATATATAAAATATTCTGGTCGCAGAGAAAATAAAATATAAACAATTTGCATTGTGTTTGCATCTTGCTGCCATCAATCGACATTGTTGTTTGACTAGTTCGATGTGCATTACATCAAAACAATCACCGATTTTAAAAAGGAGAATAGGGCAAAGAAAGAAACATGGAACAAGAATTGCAGAGGCACATTTTTATAATTTCATTTGTGAACTATTCATTTGTTGTTCATTAATATTGTGTATTTCATGCGTTTTTGACATAAGGGTTTATTTGCGTGTTCATTGAATTTGGTGCATTCTTTTCACATGAAAATTAAATAGATCAATTACAGGAGAGCAAGAAGTGACAAGAAATGCAGGAGAAGAAGACAAAGAACAATATCCCAAGAGAAGGTATGCCTATAACAATCAGAAGAGCAACAACCAATTTTTTTGGTAACTTATATGGAAATGCAACAATATATATTGATACCACATAGTATTGCCTATAATCGAAAGTACATATTGCATCTGTCACTATGGTATCCGTAGTGAGTTGGATATCTAGTGTTTGTCAAGATTTGATATACAAAACTTCAAGTTATGTGCATATTGAATGTTTCGTGGCAAAGTGAGCAAATTGTCACTTGAGACGATTTAGGAATTACATAGACATGCTAGTCCTCTGTTAGATGTGAATGGAAAATGTATTGGTTGGTAGTGCATTGACAAAGTAATAAACATATAACATTAAAATGGATAACCATTGAATTCAGAAAAGGCATGCTAGCTTGCAAAACAAAATCAAAGTTTGGATTATTTTCATTTGAAAAGAACAACATATACAAAGACAAACTACTACATTTCATAGAACTATACTATATATTTTTCTCATTTGAACAATGGTTGCATGGTTTTGGGCCATGGATTCCACGTTGTTAATAAGTACTTGTCCTGTCATTTAACACTTATTTGTTAAAGGGCAAGAAGATTTGGAAACAAGATGATCTGATTTATTTATATCTATTAACACCATCGCTTGATGCAGTTAGTGTTATAAAGAAACAAGAAGAGAAAGCAAGGACAATGTTGACATCTAGTGCACGATGGATTGTTTTTCCAGAGATTGCACTCTGTTACAGACTTCTAACACTAGCATTCAATACTTAGCAAGTTTCACATGTTATTGGCTTCATGGTGCTTGACTCATATAGTGTTGAGAGGTTAGAAAGATGCTATGTTGAATTGCGAGCATTATGAATGTGACTAGGTTGGATACCCACACATTGCAGCAACGAAGAAATTTTTGAATGAGTAAGGTCATCCCAGAGGTAGCAACTAGATTTGGTGTACATTTGTCTGGGCTAATGATGTCTCTCTTCTTTGGCTTCGTCCAGGTTGAAGAAGTGTGGGCGTGCTTCATCTTGTATTCCAAAAATCCAAGTAGTATCTAGCCCAAGTATTGCAGCTAGAACTTTGGCCAGTTACTCGGAAACTTGTAGATAACACGGATGGGGTAATTGTTCCAACAGATAGGACCAAACTCATCCTCTTGTCTAGATTGGCTTGGTTGATAGCCAATAAGAGGAGGAAAAATGCAACCGATAGAGGGGGCGGTCTACAGAATGCATATTCTAGGTTCAACAAAGGTGTTGATCCATGGTAACATGCACAATAGATGTTGACAAAGAGAGTTGACGAATAATAGGAAATTCAAAGCACAGTTCAAGCAATTATTTGGAGAGGTTAGGGATATTGGTCATTGACTGTACACTGGGTCCCCTTCCCAACAGTTTCCTTCTCAGTGCGAGCTGACGTGAGAATGACACTGTGGGACTACAAGTGATCTGCATGAACTGTTGCCTGTAGTAAACCACATGTTTTCTAGAAGAAGTCATGGATGCGGGGACTTTGCGGTTGAACTATGACGGTTGAACTATGATGGTTGAACTATGATGGTTGAACTTTGATTTCTAGAATAAATATACTTGGTGGCTGGGTGGCTGGTAGAACTGCTCAATTGAAAACTAGTGGGAGCTCTATTCATGGATAAAAGCAATTTTCTTGGGAATACTATGGCCCTGGAAAGTGGTATAAATAGTTCAAAAGACAACCAAAAATTTCTGCAGTGATGTTTATGTCGTCGAGCCGGCTCCATGCACTGATGTTCCTATATTGATATGTTGCAATTTGGATCTAGGTTCCTTTAATGTTGTATGCATTGAGAATGATTCACCGTAATCCTAGTGGCATTTGTGCAGTGTGGGGTGATAACTATCTGGGCGTTCTGTACCCGTGTGATCTAGCTATATTAGATTGCTTGACACTTCGATAGTGAGAAACAATTTGTAGTCCTTGTGTCTCCTATGAGAGAGTGTCATCATTTCCATTGTTCTATGTACTGCCCATGAATTCCAATGTAATCTGATATATGTAAATTTGGTGGCTTGTCAAGTTTTCTTGTAAATGGCTAGGTAAAGAGGCTTTTGACAACAATTTTTTTGAAAGATGGTTACATCTTGAGTTAGTGCATAACTTGCATGGGTGATGTCTACAACTTCAATACTCGTCATCAATTTACCGTGGTTGTAATCTAGTAGCTTCCATGAAGTTAATGTCCATGTCATATCGTTTAAGTTTAGCAAGTAAATTTGTCCATGGACCTTCTCTAAATTGTCACTGAAGCAAGATTGTTACCAGAATACATCTTGCATAGACTATTCACACACAAATATTATTTTCATTTTCTATCTGATATAGGTTTGTTTCTTTAAACGAATTTTGATAAAAGTAAAATTTATGAATAATACATTACCGAGGTATTATTGCATTAAGGATAGGTGCATAGGGAATATTTACTAACATGTCCTTTTTGGACCCAATTTAGTCATGGAATACATGGAATGATTAATAGAAAGAATTTGAAAGCTGATAGACAACCACAAAATTTACTTCGCACAAGTTCTAATTAGCCTTTGTTTTTTGCAAACCAAACTGCCATAAATGACTTGGTGATTGTGCAAATTACCTAGATGTTAGAGTCCCTAGCCTAGAGACATTGCAAATGAAAATGTGTGCAAGGGCAGAACTGGTTGACAAACAATGCTATGAATTATCCACACAATGGTTGAAATAGAATTAACATTCCCAACTGTAGGAGGCATATACTTATGCAGAGAACACAAGGGTGGAAAATATAGATGAGAAGAATACGAGGGTGCAATGCTTTTCATTCATTGTATATGTCAGGTTTGACATCAATAAATTTCAACGTGTTTGAGGAATTTGCTTCCATATAACAACGACGAACATCCCGAGTGTTAAATCTTGTACTGGATGTTAGGATCCTGCTATTCTCTATGTGTGTGATTCTCAATCGAGTAAATGCATTCCACCATGTTCTAGTGATTTTGGAGTTCCATAAGATCATGCAATAGCTATGGTACTGATTGCTAATTGCTGATGCATTTCAATTGTGAGATTTGGTTCGAAGTGTTGTGCAAATGCATATAGATCTTCTAGCAGAAAAGTACAAGTTTGTTGAAGTGGAAAATGCTATGTGTCAATGTTCATAATAGAGTCAGTTACACTTGGAAAATCTTTTGCATTTGTAGGCATTTTAGCAGTTTAATCTTGTACACATCATTAACATTTTTTCAATGATATGTGTTGTATAGTGTGGAATGTGCTTTTGCGTGTTGAATAGTTGATGTACATATGTCCTATGAAAAAAAAGACGTCCATATGTCAATTTAAATATAGTATATAATATATTGTATGTGCTTCACGTTCACATATTCATTGTTGCAAGCAGGAGAAGTTGGACAAGCTAGGGGAGTATTAGTACTGGTGCATCACAAACATGCTCCCAACAATAGAGCCATATTTAAATTTCTATAAGCTATTTTCTGTTTGCACATTGTGATATCATGACGAGCTAATAACGTTAGGTGCTTATGTAATTTGCAAATTGCTTTGTTCATTTCAAGCGAAATAGGTGACGAGCACATCTGAAGAAACTATCCATGTGCAACATGACCAATTGGAAAGGTATGTATATAATATTGTACATTTTGCAGTTGGAAAAGAAATACATTGAAAATGTTTTCCATATTGTTTATTTTCTGGGATTGCTATTCCATGATGCAGCTTTACAACTTGAAATATTGTCTCAATAGAGGAATTGAAAAATCATAGAATTGAGGAAGTATTCATTGGAGACGTTATGGTTGTTTATTGCACATATTTGGATAAAGAAAATAGATCATGCAAAATCTTGTGTGCTGACATGACATATGTAAATGTCACGATGATAATTACATTGTCTATTCTTTCACACCTCATTGAAATACATGAGCAAAATATTGTTCTCGAAGTTGGAATATATATTAGAAATTTCAAAATTTTACCAAAAAGTGGCTATGACCATGGTGATTGCAATCGTGTTATATCGATACTTTAATCAAGTGTCATCGAGACAATGTATCCAACCTATAAATAATACAATTTCATACCAGACAAAACAATCAAACAAATTTCAAGTAATACAAACATGTATCCAATCGACACTATTGGATCTGACCTCACCCACGCTAGGAAAGTTGGATCACAATACAATTTGCATATAAAAGATGGAAACACGAAGGATGACAAAGAAACAATATGATTTTCCATTGTCAATTGTTTATTGTTTATATGCTGATATATCTTAGGTTAAACTATATGAAAACTATAGTATTTTATGTATTAGCTGTAGCTCTTCGAGACATATGGGCATTTCTTCGCTTCAATGGAACAACAATTGCAAACAAGGAAATTTCCCATTTTTCTATTTAAAAATATAACCAAGAGGAGAGATGTAAAAGAAAAAGGTGTTTCGCACATCACAATCGTCATTTATAACAAAACTCATAACAAAAGTAGTCAAAGATTTGAAAAAACTAACTGGGTTGACAAACATTGTAAGTATAGATTGACAACTCTATCTACAAATCTCGTGTACAAGACTATTTGAAAACACACACACACACAACCTAAATTATTAAGCTTTGTTTGTATAAACAAGTCGAGGGTACAATGATAACAACAAATGCATATTCAATTTCATTTGAACTTGTTTTGCAATTCACATTTCTCTTGCAAATGCATCTGCTTTGATAAAAAATGCAATGTTTGAGTGTGTAAGATGTAATCAGAGATGCCCTTTTGTATATAAAAATTTCTCGGGTGTTGTTATATGTACAATAAAAAACAATAATGTGCAATGCACTGCTAGGGAACCTATACTGCAAGAGCTGCTTCCTGTCTTGACAAAAATGCAATATGAGATATAATTGCAAAATAAAACCAAAACAGTTTATACGCTGCGTGATTTTCGAGTGCATGGAAAATTTACATTAAACGAAGACAACATCGTGCTGCATGTGTGATCTAAAATTGAAGAAGACTTGAAACTTGAATAAAAATTGCAAGTGAAATTGTTATGTGTTTTTAAAGCAACCGGATCAATTTGCAACACATATTAAAGGATTACTTATGTAAAGATA
>SNQJ01S0136869.1:3326-25708 GCA_010110895.2 Picea sitchensis
TTTTGTTGGTGTGCTCTTGAGTGTTGAACCCTGTGTCTTACCTTGTGCCAACAACTCTCTACAAGGTTCCTAGGGGATAGAGAGAACTATATAAAGAAGTGTAAGCAATGTAATGAAACATAGTGAAGAATATTGTGATTGTACAAGTAAGTATTTCTTGAGGAGTTTTATCCTTCCATAAGGATTAATATATGTTGTTACCCTACTTCAAGAGTTTTGTCTACATCTTGTATTCATGTTATGGTGAATATTTTGGATTTTTCTTGATGATATTGTGGATCTATTTTGAGATTTATCTTCAGATCAATTTAGGTTCTTAACAGAATGTGAGGAAAAATGAAGGTGGTATCTTTGAGATAGGGTAAGAATGACATGCATTAAATGCACACCACTTTCCTTATTTTTCATTTAATGCCATCAACCACAACAAAAAATGGAGCTCTTCCAATTTACAAACACACTTATCCCAAATTCCATCGCCTATCTAAATGCATAAAACATAAAGAGCCACTTCCAAAAAGTCAATTCGGCCTCTCCATAGCCCATTTAACACTTAGCATCAAAATAATATGTCCCACATTCCGTGCTAGTGTTACATCATATCTAACATAATGACTATTTTCCCATGCATGCAAATAGACCACAAGTGGTGTATTATGGATATTTGAAACAATATATCAAAACCTATTGGTAGCAAGAGTGGAATTATATGTTTGATACAAATTTCTTTTATTTTTAAATCAAATTGTTAGTACCCTTATCATCCATTAGTTACACATGTAAATAGGTTAGGATTTTCACTTTTATTCTTCAGAACTATGAATCTCTTTTCGCAAGGTAATTAAGAGCGCAACTAAGAAGAGTGCTTTCTACCATTGCTTTTATCAAGGGGTCCCACCTATATAGTATTATTTAAGATATATATGTAAGTAATAATGCATTGCAACTTATTTGCAAGTAGGAACTTTATGTTGCGATTTTTTTAGGTGTCAACAAACTGGTGACTCCACAGGGAAATCTGTTCTTAACAGATTTAGAACTCAGAATGCTAGGATCTGTAGACTAGTAGAAGTAGGTGATTGAAACTGCTGAGAAAATAGTTATGTAACTGAGGGAAAATGATAGTTTAAGGGAAAATATGAGATGGGATTTCGGGGAATAACTTATGGAAAGTGAGATGTATGAGGGGAAGTGGTCATGTATGCATAACAATCAACAAGGTTCACAACTAATGACAATTTTTTCTTGAAACTTCAAGGAGAATGATTCTGATATGCTCTTAGATCTCAAAATGAAGGGAAGAAAAGGGATAGCGGAAACTAGGAAGAAAACAAAACTAACTATACTACATCAATATTGAAAGAAAAAAGCTATTCCATCAGTGTCTCAAAAAGAAGATATCGTAGCAGTTATGTTTATCTTATTTTTATTGATCAACAATACTTATAGAATGACATCATTATGGAAAACTATTCCAGACTTTATTTCTAATGACTATGTAAAACAAACAACAAAAAATAAAACTCAATAAACCAAAGTGACAGAAAAAAAATATAAGACAAAAATAAATATAGTAGTCAAACAAACAAAAATAGAACTAATGGTCAAGATGGTTCCACATAATGTTTCAAGTGGGAACCATTTGTACTGTAAGAAAACAATCACTAATCCTTGTCTTTAAGAAGATATGAATTTGTGTCGAGGATATAAGTGATTTTGAAAGGACCTAGCCATAAATTTTGGAATTTAGAACGTCTCCCTCTCTCAACATGGGATGAATCCCACAATAAGACCTTGTCATCAATTTTAAATTCAACGGTCTTTTCTCTTTTGTTAAAATACTTCTTCAATGTTTTCTGCCTCCTTCTTATATTTTCCAAGGCAAAATTTCTTTGTTCTTCTAGGGCTAGTAGTGTATTTATCCTTTGAGAAACATCAAAAGAATTTAATTCTTCACTATGTAGCATCAACCATAAGGAAGAAAGCTCTAGTTCAATAGGTAGAATAACCTCTTGGCCATATACGAGCTAAAAGGGAGTAAAGCCTGTACTTGCTTTGGTGGTTGGTGGTTGTATGGTCTTCCCAAAGAGCATAATTCAGGAGTGTGTGCCATTGGTGAGGTTTGTCTTCTATGATTCTCTTTATATTCTTGACCAGGTTTTTATTAGTAGACTCTGCTTATCCATTTCCCTGAGGGTAATAAGCAGATGAAATGAAATGATTGACACCTAATTTAGTTAGAATTTGGGTCAATTTTGCAGAAATAAAGGCTGGACCATTGTTTGTAATGATTTCTAATGGAACACCAAATCTGGAAAATATATTAGACTCCAAAAAGGAAATTTCTTGTTCATCTTGTGTGTGTCTAAGAGGGACAACCTCAGTCCACTTAGTAAAGTAATCAATGGCTGTCAAAATAAAAATATGTCTTGCAGAGGATGAAGGATTGATTGGACCAATAAAGTCTAGACCCCACTTAGAAAAAGGGAAATCTGGAAGGACAAACCATAGGGGCATGAAAAAAATACGTTCTTTACCAACAATTTTTTGGCATTTATCACAATACCTTGCAAATTTATAAAAATCACAAAAGATCAAAGGCCAGTAATAAACATTTATTATGATATTAAAAGCAATAAATTTAGCAGAAAAATGTCCACCAATATGGATGACATATGTTGATGATCCACGTACTTTGTGTAATGATTTCTGTGCTTCTTCATCATTTACACATCGTAGAAGCAAACCATCAACATATATTCTAAACAAGGAGTCCCCTAAAATGATATACTTAGAAGCTTCAAGGAAGAGTCTCCTTCTTTGATGAGGATCCAACTCATCCGAGCACCTTTGATATTGCAAATAATACACCATATTTTTATACCAAAGATGCTCAGATATAGAGAGATTTTGATTTTCAATATAAAATAGTGTTGAAAGAGGGTTATCTTGATCGTCAAGTTCTTCACTTGGCTCGACATGCTGAGCTAAGTGAAGGGATAAGTATCATCCCTTTATCGTATTTGAAGTCATGATTTCCAAATCATGCTCCTAAATTTTTGCAAGCCAATGTGCAAGTTTTCCTGAAAGATAAGTTTGTGAAACTAGAAACTTGACAATGGTCAAAGGGACTTTTACCTGTGTATGTTTTCTCAAAATAAAATGGTGAAATTTTTCTATAGCTTTGCCAAGAGAGAAAACATATTTCTCAATATAAGAATATTTGACCTCCTCGTCTGATAGACTCCGACTCATGCAAGATACATGTTTTTCATTGTTCTGGTCATCACATTGTAAGAGGATAGTAGAAATTTCTTCCTCAGTGGCATCGGTATATGCCATTAAATCTTTCTCAAAATTTGGTCTTGCCAAAACCGATGCAGAACTGATCTCCTTCTTAATACTAAAGAAAGCATTCTCGACATCATCTGTCCAAGAAAAAGAATAATATTGCTTCAAAATATTATGCATTAGTTTAACCATTATGACAAAATCATGAACAAATCTACGAACAAAATTAGTAATGCCCGTGAAAGATTGAACTTCTTTCTTGGAGGTGGGGGTAGGGAGATTTAGAATGACAATAATCCTCTCAGGATCTATACTTATACATGAATCATAAACAATGTGACTAAGAAGCTTACCCTTCGTGACACCGAAAATAGACTTGGAAGAATTTAAAGAAACACCAAATTTTCTACAGCGCATGAGAACTTTTCTAAGATGATCAAAATGATCCAACCAATTTTTAGAATAAACAATCAAATCATCAAGATAAATTGGATAATATTACCGATTAGATCATCAAAATATATCTACACATCTCTTTGAAAGGTGGCACATGCATTAGATAAACCAAATGGAATACATTCATAAGCAAATGTGCCCCAACATGTGGTAAATGTGGTTTTATATCTATCAGTCCTTTTTACCTTAATTTGATTATATCCAGAAAAACCGTCAAGTAAGGACATCATTTGAGACCTTGCAACATGTTATAAAATCAACTCCATATTAGGAAGTGGAAAATGATCTTTGATACTTTCCCTATTTAATGTGCAGAAATCGACACATAATCAGATCTGACTGGTATTTTTCGGAACAAGGACCATATTTGACACCCATTTAGAATACTTCACTAGAAAGATTATATTAGCTTTCAACAATTTTTCCAATTCTTTCCTAATAGTATCTTCAAGTGCAAGACTGATAGGTATTTTCCTTTGCCTAACTGGTTTCACCCCTTCATTGATAGGAATGGCATGCTGTATGAGAGAAGGATCAAAACCATGAAGATCCTCGTAAGACCAGGCAAAAACATCTTGAAACTCACAGAGTAATTCTGTGAATTTTTCTTTCTCTTCATTAGAACATTGGGCATCTAATTTAATGATCTTTGGATTCATATGTCCCAATATTCAAGGAAATGGTATCACCAAATTTTCTTTTCGACTCCTCCTCTTTATGTGTTTATTTGTTTCCTACATCACTTGACGAAAATGAAATTTCGAGAGGAGTCAAGCCTTTAGGAAATTTTTCATCTTCAACAAAGATGATTTATTTGGGATTAAATGGTTCATTTTGTATGAAAGCACACATACCTTCATTTATAGGGAAAAATTTCCATGATAATACATTGTCAGGGAGGTGAGGACGGTATAGAGATTGGAACGTACAATCAGGTCTTTTAGGTAAAAGCTGTCGAGTAGGGGAAGCCGCAAAAAAAACTAATCTATCAACCATTGAATTAAGTTCCCTTTTAACATGAGTGATGTTAAATGATAATAGATTTGAAATCAACATCCAAACAACTTGGGTATAACGCTTAAGTAGCTTATTGTTTGGTACATAAATATTCCGCACAAGGTTCACAACAAGTTCAGAATCACCAAAGACTATGAGGTGGCCACAACCAAGGTTATATGCATTTTCATGCCCAACAATAAGGCCTCAAACTCAACAACATTGTTTGTACAAGCAAATTCCAACCTAGAAGAGAAATTGTGAATTTTTCCTATAGGGTAATATAGAATGATGCTGTCTCCATTACCTTTGTTAGAACATGAGCCATCGAAATGGATGTGCCAAATTCCATCATCAAAATCAATTGTTTCAAGTATAGTATCACCTTTGTTGGAAAATATAGAGTACACCCCTAAATCTTCTTCAAGATAATTTACATTGGGTTGAGGGACACTCTCTATATAAGGTGAAATTCTTCCTTCCCTAAGAACTGCAATGTTATTTCTATTTCGAGAGATAGAAAAATGCATACCATCAAGTGAAAGGTATCCACCAGTTAAGTATTTCCAGTCCCTTCCCAAAATAATTGAGTAGTTACTCACCGATACGTCAATTACTTGGATATTGAGAGTTGTCCTTATCTCAGGATGTGCACAAAAAACTAGGGTTACATCCTTGATTTCACCTATAGTTGATGGTAGAAAATTATTATAAGAGAGCATGCTTCTAGAATTTTTGTTGGTACAAGATAATCCAAGCTCTTCCATGATAATTTTAGACATCATGCTTGGACCAGATCTGCCATCAATTAGGCAACAATGAACTATTTTATCCATGATTTTTACTGAAATATAGAAAGGTTTTTTTTTTACAGGTTCCTAAAGTTATTTACACCTATCCTATTTACAGTTGAATCCTCTTCCTCCGACTCTTCAAATAGATTGGATATGGTGGAAAATTTACCTTCCATAAAATTCTTAAGATGCTTCTGTTGTTCAGGGATGACAACCATGTCCAAAAGGGTAGCATAAACTTTGATATTATCCAATTGATTATGGATATTGTACTTATAATATGGAAGATGAGAAAATACTCCTTGATCACTTGAAGTTCTGACAATTTGTGTATCAACATTTTGAGAATATGAGCTTGGGGTAGAAGAAGTGCAAGGAAGATCAAACTTGCTCTTAGAAGTGTAAGATTTATTCTTGGTATTGACTACCATAACATCCTCTGGTTCGACCCAATCTAAAACAATGATCATGGTATCATGCCTTTTTCCAAATATATTATCTATAACATTTGTTTTTACTTCGTAGGTGTTCTCATCATGATTTTCTTCATAGAAGTTACACCAACTGCGAGTCATAATGGCCTTTGGCTGAAAATTTCTTTCATTGGTATTTCTAAAAGGTGACAGGGAAGAAGAGGAAGCCTCGGGGGAAGAGGAAGGGGAAATTCATTTTCATTTGTAGAATATCATCCTATTATTCATATCTTGCATGAGCTGTAGAATGGCAGACATGTCTATTTTCTTAACCAAGTCCCCTTTAGGAAGACCGGTCCTTTCAAGTTTCTCTTTGTGTTATAAGGAAGTCCGAAGAGCAGAACCAACATTATCAATAGCCTTTTCTTCAATTCTATGATGATAAGGAGAAGTTAAAGCATTATAATAATGCATGAACACAGCTTGATTTCGAGGATGAATTAGTTCAAGAATTTGATTATATAGCTTGGTGAAATGAAGGTTAAAAGACTTAATGGTTTCACCATCTTTATAGGCAATATTGTTGTACTCCCTTAACTGATAAGATGGAATCTTGGGATGTCCATAAGTGCACTTAAACCAATATACCAGTTCTTCCCAAGTTGAAAGGATTTTGGGTGGTAGATCAAAAAAATCTGCTGCAGCTTTCCCTTCAAGAGAATTGAAAAATAAACACATGAAAGTATCGTTATCGTTAGCCCCGATGTTATGAAAAGCGTTAGAAAATTCTACCAGGTGTTCATTCGTGGTAACAATACCATTTCATGAGAACCTAGGTAAGTGATCTTTAAATTTCAGTAATGGTTGGGTGGCTGGTGTTATCGGACAAATCGGTTAGTGCGGACACAAAATGATCTCCCTAGTTTCACCCCGAAACTAGAACAAAACAAGGCAAAATATAAAACTTTCCCTAAGTTTTAATTATCAACCATACTAACTAACAAGAGATAAATGACATACCTTTTAAACATCGTTTGTCCTCGCTAGTGTCATCCTCTCTCTGTTCCAAGGATTATGGGATGTTGAACCTGTAAAAATACATAATCCAACAAAGTGAAAGAAACAATGTATACTCAACAAAACCTATGTATGTGATCAAGGAGTCATACAATAAAATAAGAACAATTTTATGGGAAAGAAATATATTACTGTATTATAAATATGAAAAGGAGAATACAACCAATTCCTTAATGTTGTAAAGTCCCTTCCAATATTTCCTTGATTCCCACACACTTCTACTCCATGGATTCTTAGACCAACAATCTATCTTGACAAAGCAAAGCTTAAAGCCAACATAGGCCCAAAAACTCCAAGCTACAAAACTCAAGAACTTTCCAACTAAGCACTAGCCAACTAACTTTCCCCATGACAACTCTTCTCCTTTTATAAGATGAAAATGATAGGATGATCCCATGAGATCAGGGACATGACTCAGATCCAAACTGATCGAAGGCCACCTCACCCTCGAAGCTTCTATTATAGAACTTTTGAGAAATTCCTCTTTTTCCTTCATACAAAAATCGTCACACCCTTAACACTGAGCAAACTGCGAAAAATTCGTAGGCCACTATGGTGAAACCTGTGACAATCCTAGATCATTGCACCCTTAACACTAAGAAAGGTGCGACGATCCCTTTTTCTACAGTTTTTGACAAAGGAAAACTGTAATTTCATCTCTGTGCGAAAACATATCTTCGTTCTTCTTCAAGGATTAAGGCCATTGATCCTTCTAAAGAGAAAGGATAGGTTTACATCATTAACGGTCATAGGGGTGATGAAAATATTGTGTAACAACTGGTGCAAGATTCAAGGGGGAAGACACATGCTAGGGGGTGGTTGTAGCATCTTCCTCAAATTGGAAAAGCCCATATTTATTAATGACCTTGGCAGGATTGGTAGTAGATTGAATAGGAATTTGATGACTATAGATACTACCAATAAAAGATGAAGCGGAAGGTTGCGAGGAGATGGAACCTACGATGCCACTACCACTACCAGAGGACTGGAAGAATCATATAAGGTTTGCCTAAGAGCACTTTTTTGTGTTTGTAAAACAAACTTTCTCCTCCCTGTTTCAAAAATATGAGTAACTTTAGGGGAAAATCCTTTTATTCTTTGAGAAGTAAGGGAATTAGAGGGCATGAAACAAAAAGATAAAAAAGGTAAGAGGAAAGGTTACTGTTGATTTTTGGGCTGCCTTTGCGTGGCTTCCCAATGTTCATGAATATTTGTGTCCCTTTCAATTACTTCCCAAGAGCGTTCAAGTTCAACACGAGTACTAACAGTTTCTAATATAGTGTTGAATAAAGTCAATGTAATGCTGATTTGGTCATTAAGACCGTTTCCAATATTGAGTTTTCTTGTAGCATGTACTATCATGGAAAAAAACAGTCAAAGAGTAACCAAATAAAACATAAAAATGAAATATAACCATGATGCAATCAACCAGAGAGATATGGAAGATCTCCCCAGTATGGTCGCCAAACAAATGTTGAGGAAAAGGTATGAAGAACCTTACTCAAGCATTTTTAGATCTTTCTAGGCTAAGGCAAGATAGTTGGGAATGTTACCTGAGGTTTATATCCTTTAATTCAAAACAATCTCTTAATCCACAAGAAATATTCAATAGGGACTAAGGATGAGTTTATATGTTATATGTAAATGTGGACAAGAAAAGAAGCAGAGATATACATAAGTGTGTACAGGAAAAGAGACGAGAATAAAAGTAAAATATGAACAATATCATTAAGATACACATGTGAAATTGAAATCAGAAATATGATTTTTATATTAATTTCATTCTGAGATACAAAACAAAATTCTCTTTACAAACCCCTATGAGGGTGGGACCAAAGTCAGATTTATAAGTCTCCGATGGACACCATACAAAAAGACTCTGAAAACAAAAGAAACTTAAGCTAAATATCTGGATCATCTTGCCATAAAAGTGGTGTCACTTGACTCTGAAACATATCCTTTATCGGTTATGAAATCTAATACATAAACAAACAATAATACACAGACTTCCAAGAAAGATCATAACATTTAGAAACAAGTTGTTGAAAGATATGATTGAATTTTGAATCCTGCTGCCTTCAATAAGACCCTATTGTCATCAAGATGGTTCAACTTTCTAGTAAACTCATAATGAATGAAGAAAAAAAAATATCTCACAAGTATAGAGAATACCTTATATTAAAAGTTCCCCTTCTGTTCTCTCCTCCTTTGTCTCTTCAATTGATTGAGCTTTTATTATTTCTCAATAAGTTATGGTAGTTCAACTACTTTTCTTTTGTTAAGATTAATTAGCTAACTAATTAGTTGAGACAAATAAATAATAATAGATTTAGATAAGGGTCTATTTAAATAATAACTAAATAGGTGGGACCCCATGTCACTCCCATTTTCATTTCTTTAGTAATAATCAAAACATGAAGTATAATACCCCAATGATTTGATTCAAACATCCACCTTGTAACTCCCATCCTCATATCAATAGTCAAATATTTTAATATCAAAAAATAAAATATGACTATATACAAAAATAACATTATATCCATGCTGTCCAAAAACTCCATCTAAATGTGTATGAGAGGTAGTTTGCCTCTTTTCACTACTGCTCTCTTTTGATCTTCGTACTATTTTTCCTTCTATAGCAGCCTTAGGCTGATTGGAACCTTGAGGATGGATTTTTGTGATGACATGGGAGAAATTATCCTTGAGGTGGAGCTGGGAGGAAACTGATTTAGATGATTTTTCAGAAGAGTTAGGGGAATTGGCCACTTTTTTCCCTTTATCAATCTCTGGTTCAGGCATAGTGGTTTTAAGCGTTTTGCTTGCATGTGAAGACTGGTTTGGTGAATCAATGCGATCAACTTGTGCATTTGGATTAAATGGCGATGGAGGAGGGGGAAATGAAAATGATACTGTATGCCACCCATTATGATGTGAAATAAGTTGGTGGATGATCTCTTGCCAACCATCATTGGCAGGGGGTTTTGGATACATAGAAACATGAGGGGGAACACGAATACTAGATAAATTTTGGTGTGGCTAGAAAATAGGCCTTTCAGGCCTAGGTTGTAGAATTCCTTGGCCAACTAGATTGAAAAACCCAGCTTGGAAAAGGTGATTTAGTTTTTGTGGATCAACATCAAAATGTGTTGAGGATTGTGGCCTTCTATGGCCTCTTTGCCAATTGTTTCCTCTACCTTTGTTTGCACCTCTGCCATTGTTACCCCTGCTAAATAAACTCATCCTGAAGCAATGTTTCAATCAAAATATGAAAAATTTTAACAATCCATTCGCTAATACTCTACCTAAATAAAATCAAGATGTTGGCTCTATCATTCACAAACAGAAGCACATGCAATCCATCCATTAACACAATTTCGCAAAATCCAATTTAGTAATTAACTGCAATTGAATGGGGAACGATAGGGTCATTGGGAATATGAGGGGATTTATAATGAACGAAAAATGGCAGCATGGATGGGAATCAACAATGAATACTGTTCAAGCAACACACAGTCATTTTCTTCCAAAACAATATCTCCATGTCACAATTTCCAATCCAAAATTATTATCCAATCTTTTTGAAACTTTTTTTCTTAAAAAATGATATTTAAGATAACATAATAGGGAGTGGATAAATGTTATTGGGAAGGCGGTGGGCATATAATGAATGAAAAATGAAACAATGAACGAAAAAAAAAACGATTACTGTTCTGTTACAAGAAATAACATTTTAAAATCAATATTGCCAATATCTATAAAATCATTTAAATATCCACTGTCTGCCATCCAAAAATTTCACTAAATTTGTTTGTGCGATTAACACTCCCTTAAAAATTCACACACATGATCTAAAACAATCCTTTTAAATCATGCAATATAAAACTCAAGTGGAAATAATATGATTATATAAAAGAAACAAATTTCATTTCTCCCTTTAAATTATCATAATTTTCTATAGGTGATTGTTTATAAAACATTGTCATAATTATATAGAGTGTCTCGAATATTGTGAGAAGAAGAGAAACATAGAGCTATCCTCTCTCTATTACATCATATTCACATCACAACTTTCAATAACAGTTACAAACAAACCGTGATTGAAAACCCCCTGTGACTCCGGTGGGCATTGCTTCCATTGCAATTCTTTTAAACTCAAAAATTGTTCAAACCACCTCATAGACCCAAAAACAAACCAACCATAAATTTGTGGGTGACCTCATTGTTTTCAACTATCGGGTTGAATATTTGGACAAGCCTTTGAAAATGGGTCTATAATATTTGCGTGTCTACATTTTCAGACAGGAAAACAAGGTTTAAGACTCACAAATAGACAAATGACTCATGACATGGCTGCAGGCAAATCCAAATACATAATTCCCAGAGTGACTGTAATAAAATAGACAGAGCTCCATCACATTTTAAAATTAGTGGCAAGGAAAACACGAAAGGACCGCAAGATCTCAAAAGGGTTGATATGTAGTTAGGATACAACATAATAAACTTGAAACCAACTGTGTGTCCAATAATTCAGCAAAACTCCCAAAATGGATATTTTTTTATTCATTCACCTGTGTATTGGAAGAGGAGAAGAGGCATGGAGAAAGCATATAAGCATAGGGTTTGAAACATGGGTTGTGAGAAAAACAAAACCCACTTCTTTTCCTTCAACAGACAACAAGATAAAGCACACATACCACCCATAACATCCAATTTGTCGTAAAATAAATAAGACTACACAACCTCCAGGGTGAGGGTGTTACACAATATTCACAAGACCCAATTGCATATTTATTTTTACAGAGGAAACCCTCAAAAATAAATATACGAAATGAGAAAAAATGAACACGTTCACCCACAAATACTTATCAACAATCATATCATAATAATATCACCTTCGCTCCAGGACCGTACAACCATACTATTCAAACAAAACAAGATTTCGAAGGTTACTTCCAGTTTGAAACATTTTAGTGCCAACAGAAAGAAACCCAATTCAACATGCGAGTTATGCGGCCAAAATGTCCACAGTAAATCCATTAAAATCTTCGTAAAACAAACACATTCCGCATGCAAACTACAAGAGATAACATAATAATTTTATCTGGATTAGAGTTGACCATCATGAATGGAGAGATAAGAGCCAACATACCTACGAGAAGAGTACCATAAAGCTTAAAAGCACAACTATTTTTCCACCAACGACCGAGCAAAACTGAGGCATTGCTAACCTGAGTAGAAAACAGATGCAAGGAGAAGTGAAGGTAGTAGCTTCGAGATAGGGTAAGAATGACGTGCATTAAACGCACATCGGTTCCCTTATTTTTCATTTAATGTTATCAAACACAACAAAAAAGGGAGCTCTTCCAATTTCCAAAAACACTTATCCCAAACGTCATCACATATATAAATGCATATAACATAAAGTTCCATTTCCAAAAAGTCGAATTGGCCTCTCCATAGCCCATTTAACACTTAACATCAAAATAATATGTCCCACATTCCTTGCTAGTGTTACATCATATCTAACATAATGACTATTTTCCCATGCATGCAAATAGACCACGAGTGGTGTATTATAGATATTTGAAACAATATATCAAAACCTAAGGGTAACAAGAGTGCACTGATATGTTTGATAAACATTTCTTTTATTTTGAAATCAAATTGCTAGTACCCTTATCATCCATTAGTTACACATGTAAATAGGTTAGGATTTCCACTTTTATTCTTCGAAACTATGAATCTCTTTTCGCAATGTAATTAATAGCGCAACTAAGAAGAGCGCTTTCTATCACTCATTTTATCAAGGGGCCCCACCTATTTAGTATTATTTAAGATATATATGTAAGTACTAATGCATTGCAACTTATTTACAGGCATTGTAATTTCATAGTAAATTTGGACTGTTCATTATAAAGTCACATGTCTGACGATATAAGTTATGTTAGGATTTTTTGCCATAAAAAGAAACCCTATTTTATGAGGGAAATGTATTGTGTCTATACATCATTGTGAATATTGTATTCCAAGATAGAAGACTATGAGAGAAATAAGAGGAAGTTATATGTGTGTGCTATAGGTTGTATCACTTCATTAGCTGGATAATAATAAAGGAAGGACCTCGTAATTTCTCTGGTTGACCTAGCCCACACTGGGTGAACCACTTATATCTGTGTCTCTATTGTATTGTGCATCTTCTGTGTTTTATTTGTGCATTTTTATTTTATTTTATTGCTCCATGGTCTTGTTTGTCTAATAAGTGGCATCAGAGTGAAAGGTAACTCGTAGGAAAAGTGGGTTCCTGGTTCGAGTGGGAGCAATGGCGGAAGATGGAAAGTTTAGGGTCGAGAAATTTAACGGCCAAAACTACCAGTTATGGAAGATGCAGATGAAATATTATTTATATTAGAAGGATCTATTCCTACCATTAGGTGGAATATCAAAGAAGACGATGACCATGAAGGATAAATAATGGGAGGTTCTTGACATAAAGGCACTCAGAACGATACGGTTGAGCCTGGAAGCGTCGATGTCTTTCAATATTTTGAAAGAAAAAACAACGAAGGAGATGATGGATTCATTGGCTAAACTGTATGAAAAACCCTCGACGTCCACTAAGGTATTTCTAATGAAGAGATTAATTAATATGAAGATGTTAGAAGGTGGGTCTGTTGCAGATCATTTTAATGAATTTAATATGGTTACTGATCAAACAAGTTCTGTAAAAGTTGACTTTGATGATGAGGTCAAGGATATTTTAATCTTGTGCTCATTGCCATAAAGTTGGAACGACTTGGTCATGTGTGTAAGTAATCCTGTCTCTGTTTCAAACACTTTAAAATTGATGATGTTGTTGGTGTTATCCTTAGTGAGGAAATGCGACGAAAAAACATAGGTGAGACATTAGGTAATGCGTTAAACATGGAGAATAGGGGAAGCCAAAAGGATAGAGGAAAGGGCTCAGGGAACTGCGAGAATGCTAGGAAGGGAAGATACGAATCCAGAATAGGAAATATAGAGTGATGGAATTCTGGGAGGAAAGGACATATGAAGAAAGACTGTAGAGCTCCAAATAAGCAAAGAGATGGACAACAAGAGAAAGATTAGGAAGCAAATGTAACAGGTGATGTGTTACAAGATTCTTTGATTCTTTCTATAGATAATATTTATGAGTTTTGGGTAGTAGATTTAGGTGCTTCATTTCATGCCACACCCCATAGGAAACATTTTCTAGATTATGTTCAAGGTGATTTTGGATAGGTTCATTTGGGTGATGTGCACCATGCAAAATTGTTGGAATGGGACATGTAAAAATAAATCAAAGGAATGGAAACCAATGGTTGTTGAAAGAGGTAAGACATGTTCTATATCTAATAAAAAATCTAATTTCAACAGGGAAGTTGGAAAGTGAAGGTTATATATCGATATTTACAAATAAGGAGTGGAAGGTGACCAAAGGATCACCGGTGATAGAAAAATGAGAGAAGGTAGGTACATTGTATTTATGTACTAGTTATACTGATTCTTATATCTCTTTATATTCTACATGAGTGGATACAACACTGTGACATCATAGGCTTGGACACATGAGTGAGAAGGGGATGAATATACTTCACAAAATAAATTTGTTTCCAGATCTTAAAAAAATTGATTTGGATTTCTGTGAGCATTGTGTTTATGGAAAACATAAGGGAGTCAGATTTCTCGGAGTCAAAAAAGAAAAGAAGAGTGAAAGTTTAGAGCTTGTGCATAAATATGTATGGGGACGAGATGTTGAAAAAAATTTGGTCATCTATATTTTCTCACTCTTGGATTCATAAAATACTTGATATAAAAAGAAGACATTTTTTGAACTTTTACAAGTTCACTTTGCAGCCCTTAGTCCCAGCTTCGTCATGCACTTTTTGGATCAGAAATTTGTTTTCGTATGCTTAAGTTATTCAAGATCTGGTCTAAAGGTTCAAAGGAGAGATTATGATTTTTTTTTTGAAGTATCATGTTCTCCTCTCCATTTTCTAATTATAAAGTACTCTCATCACTTATTTCCCCCACATTCCATTTCCATACTTATCCATTTTTCTCTTTTCACCACTCTTCTCCATATGCTTCACTAGTCTTTACACTTAGACATTTTTGAGGCTCTTCCTTCATCTCCTCATTGAGTTCATGGGTTGGAAGAATCATACATTCCCTTATCTTCTCACACTCCCTTACTTTCCAACATGCTATCTACATATTACACTCTCTACCTTCAACGCCTACATTTCTCCCCTTAAATCCCTTCTCATTCAAAACTTTAACACTTAGTCATATTTTAGTGATTCGTGGGTTGGCAGACCTTCATCTCTATCCACTTTCGCATGTCATAAGTCCACTGCTACACTACACTTAACCATTTTTTCAACTTCACGGGTTCGCGAGTTCAATCCCTCATCCTCCAAGTTTCGTGATCTCCACTTTTCACCTAAAGTTCCATGTTCTACATTTTGGACCATCAGATTTGTCACTGGTGTTGAGCCCCTAAAGTATTTTATCCCTTCTGCATGCAAGTCCGACCGAACCACCTTTCCATACTTAACATATTTTTGATCATCCATAACCATGGGTTGGCAGGTTCATAAAATGATCCATATTCAAAATCTCTCTTGTCCGACCGATCGCCCTTCTATACTTAGTTTCTTTTGATCACTCATCCAACCGCGGGTTCACAGGTTGGAGGGTTCTTGAAAATTTCATGGTTAACTTCACTCACCTCCATTCCCTCACCCCTACAAACCTGCAAACCCTCCAACCCACCTCTCCGTCATCTCCTCTTGTCCCATCTCACATAATTAGCCAAATTCTCAAAGCTATTCCAAGCCATGAAAACCAATGAATGAGAATATGGAACGTGGCGATGATGTGGACCATTCTTGTGATGACACGTAGACGCGACTCCTTGATGACATGGCATGAGGTGGACAATGACAAGATTCCAAAAAAATATTATTTTATTTGACAATTTTCCAAGGGACGAATCCTCCAAGCTCCATATTTTCTTCTCTTCTTGTGTTTCTTTCTAAGTGTATCAAAAACTTAGTATTATATATCATGAAGAATCTAATGGACCTACATGACAACTGAACTTCACGAGCTCATATCTTGAGATCCGAGCGATGGATTTGCACAAAATTTATATTGTTGGAAATATGAGACGATGAAGAGCACATAAGAGGTGGTTTACATGGCTAAAACGTTGATTTTCACTTCCAAAAAATTAAATTACAATCTTCCTCTTTTAATGGAAAATTAATTAAATTTTTGAAAATAAAAGTTTAATTAAAACTTTTATTAAAAAAAAAGAGAGGGACCCATTTTCAATATACTCATATTAATGATGTGATTTCATTAATGAGGCATTAATTAAAGGAATTTTTTCAAGAAGAAACTTGTACGGGAATCTCTAGAAGGGAGAAACCCTAACTACTCAAGTAGTTAGAAAATCTCTTTTTAAAAAGAGAAGAGAGGCTTCATCAATGGGTCCAATAATTGACATTGTGAGAGGGGCATGGAAGAAGATTAGAGGAAGAATAAGGTAAAACCATGGATACACAATCAAGATTCTGATCAAAAGAAATAAATCTCCATCTTCTCCATTCTTTCTATTCTTCTACACCACTTCTCATAGCTTTACGATTGAATCTCATAGTTGGGCTCAAGGCTGAGTTGTTGAGTGTTTTTATTATATTATTCTAAGTTATTTTCTTATATTATCATGGAGTATTTGCAACCACATACATGGCTGTCAAATCTTTTGTAATGAAGAAAATATTTCATGAATAAAACTCCACAAAGAATTGCTTCGGGGTTGATCTTGACTGTATCTTGTAACTTTGAGTTTTAAGTATGAGATATTTGAGGTTGACCTATCAAATTATCTTTTGATCTTGATAGAAATACTCTTTTAAAATTGTTTTAGATGATCAAATTATTCTCTTCTATTTTTCATGAAGAAGACATATATGTATTTATATATGATTAAGAAGATTGTGTGTGATGTTGATCACAATTTAATTCTGATGTTGAATCCCTCCTTCAATATTTAATTATTGTAAAAAGACTTTTGCTGCACATAAAGATCATATTGGGTTATTAAAGAATCATTTTCATTTAAATCCAAGCAATAAATATTTGGGGTTTTCTATCTAGCACTCTCCCTACTCCAAGATATTCAAAGATATATCTTTTAGCCAAAGAGGAGAACCACCTCTCTAAAAATGAAGGCGGACTAATTTCCTCATGAGGTTTCTGTTTCGGTCCTGACAGATTCAAGCATCAACACTAGATCATGTATCATCTCTTGGTGGCTCTCATTATTATGATACTTTTATTGATGATGCAACTAGAAAAACTTGGGTTTATTGCATTCGACAAAAACATGATGTTTTTGATACTTTTAAGAAATGAAAAGCTTTGGTTGAGAATGAGACATGAAAAAGGTTGAAGTGTTTCAAATAAGATAATGGAGGTGAATATTGCAACAAGGAGTTTTATGATTACTGTTCATACCATGATATTCGTAGAGAGAAGACAGTTCCAGGAACACCGCAAGAAAATGGTGTGTCAGAAAGGATGAACAGGACAATCATGGAGCATGCAAGGAGTATGTGATTGCATACTGGTTTTCCATTACAATTCAGGGTATATGTAGTAGATACTGTTGTTTAATTAATAAATATAGGACCTTCAAGCTCTTTGGATGGTGGAATTCCAGAGGAGGCATGGACATGTGTTGGGATATAAAGATGTCCTAAAATATAACCTCTATGCATCATCCAAAGGTAGTCTCTAGCACAAGTGTTTTACTGGTTGCCTACGTAGGTTCTTACCTTCCGTTTTCAATACCCGTCCTCCAGAGATGCAACCCCTGCAAAGGAACAACAATCATAACAAAAGGAACAACAATCATTCCGTTCAAATGAACAACAAAAGGAACATCAATCGTGACAAGGGAATGACAGTCGTTATATTGGGCTGAACTAATGTTGTATTAATTGAGTTGTAGTACTTGCCCAACTATCTAATTTGTAAACTCGGGGTTCGTAAACTAACGAAGCACAAAAAAAGTATATGCAAGATTGAAGTGGAACTTATCTAATCTAATGTTTAAGCTACGACATAAATTGAATCATTAATCTAACACACGACTGAAATAAAATCATTAATCTAATACACGACTGGAATATAATCATTAATCTAACACACGATTGTGGCAGCCAATTCACTTTTTTTATGATTCTATAAGCTGCCTACACCTATGTCTTGCAAACATCAAGTTTTCATCGCATTTCTCAAATAGACGACATTTACATTTCTTGCGACATTTACACATTTGTCTTCGTTAAGTTTTCATGACTGTAAGAGTGAAAACTTCTCCTTTCGAAGTTGTTTTTTGATCATTATCTGAACTGTCAATATATTTTTTCCTTACGCCTATTGCACTTACCTTTTATTGATCACTATATGACTGGCAAGATCCTTTGATCGGTTCTCATACTTCAATTGATTGTATAACCTGGTTTTATTGAGTTTGTAAGGTATTGAGAATTTGGATTTGCACTTTATATGACTTGCCTTATCATTTTATGGGAATGCATAAGGGTTATGATTAAGTTTTTATATATATATATATGATATAATCCTTATGTTAATATTTTCATAACTTATTGGCTTGTCAACTATATGAATATCATTTTGGCACCTTAGTTAAACTTTTGTTTATATGAATCAATACATTGGCGCATAGTTGATATTGGTGTTGATTTGTATGTCGGGTGTTTAAACACTATGGCATAGTGTTGGCGCGCATTGGTATACACATTTAATTTCATTAGTTGGGCACACGATTCGATGGTTGAACTATTATTATGTAGTGAGAAGCTATGAAAACTGGCAGTTGTACTTGGATAATCAATATTATGCATGGCAGATTCCACCACCTTCACATGCTCGCATTAATTCTTATCCCTTTTGCTCGTTCATTGCTGTTGGCTCGGGTAGCCCTGCTCCTGTGTGTGTTGGTGATTCAAACCCTTCCCTTACCATGTATTCAGCTCCATGGCACTAGTTGTGTGAGTTGAACCCAATGGCAGTCAAGCCCTGTTGATGTTTGACAATGCCCGTCGAGATTTGGAAAACAGTGGATGGCTTACCTTTGTGAAACATTTTGAGGGTTTTAAACATTGTGTAGCACGACAGTTTGCCATGACCTTCAATGGCTGTCGAGCCAAGGTCGACGATATACAGTTAGAGATTGATGAATAGTTTATCAGCTCAACTACGAGGTTACCTCCTTCGAGACAACGCTGGTTTAAGAATTGCAAGGTCGAGGAAGTGCCGTGGACATTGTTGTTTCAATCACGCAAAATCACCTCTTGTGATAGAGGTATGCCTGTAACTATGCTTAAACAACGATGGCACGATTTATTAATTCTAATCAAGCAGTTTGTGACCTGTGAAGGTCGATACGGGCTTGTGTTCCTCTACCACCTCTATCTGTTGATGATTTTTATAGGGTATCCTCTAAACATGCCGTTCTTTTTTCATCGAAGCCTGTATAAAATGTCCAAAAAGTTTAAGAGGCACAAGGCTGACAACAACCTGTTTCACAATGGGATTATTAAACTCATCGTTGTTTATCATTTGAACTTGCATGGTGATAGTTGGAAGGCCTTCATCGCCCGTAATGGCTTTGAAGACACCGACCCTGTACAGGTTGATAAACCCGTGGTAATTGAAACCAAGCCCGAACCGCCTGTACCCTTGCACCTCCTACTGCCTAAACCCTCGGCCAACCCTCCTCTGGACTTACCCGACACTGTAACTAAGAGTGCAGAGGCCATTACAAATCCTATGAGCAAAAATCTCAAGGAAAACATTGCTGCAAATGCCAAAGGGAAAATGAATGCCTGACTCATTTCAAGAATGGCCAGAAACAAGCCGAAACCCTCTGCCGAGTCTAACCCTATAGTTCTGAGCGAGGATTCCGATTCGGATATTGAGCGTTTTTTGATCAACGAGTACCCCTACTCACAAGGTTTATGTACCGATCCCCCTTACGATTTTKTATCAAACCTACCCCTCTGCCTAAAGGACGATCCTAACTACCTGGGTATTAAATTGCCTTGTGAAACCCTCGGTCATTTGGCCAAACCCTCGCCTGCTCTATCTAAACCCACACAGTCACCCTGTSACCAGTGCAATTCATGGTTAGAGCGATATTATATTGATGTTCCTATACTCCAATCAAATATTCAATCTTTGGAGGACCAGATTGCAGTCCTAACCAGTCAAAAGGCTAAGCTCCAAGTAGTGGATAAGAAACAAAAGACAACCGGTTCCATCCTGTTCAAAAACGTGGAATCAGCCACGACTGTTGTAAATTCCAAGCTGGCATAATCAAGCAGTCTCGTCACTACACAGGTATGGTTTTGACATCGTTTTGTTTTGTAAATAATCTAGTTTGATATAATGATTTGAATTCAGCTTTTAAATAGTTTGATCACTCATCTAAATGCCTTTATCATTCGGTGATCATCCTGTACATGGCTTCGTTTTGATAAAAATAGAAGGAATTTCGATATATGATTTGCTCATAGATTTTTATTTGGATTGGAATGGTTATTTGTTTGGATTTCATTTGCTAAGTTTGTCTGAGTGAAACAACGAAAGTAATGGTGTGTTTTCAATTCAATTCGTTTTGTGCCCACTCCCAACAGGAAGTTTTTATGCTTAATTTAGATAACGATTTGGCTCAGATTCGATTTCATTATCATTGGTATGCTATCATTGGTAAATGTCTCCGGGAGGATACTTGTTACGATGTTGTGTCATGTGATGTTCTATATTTGATTGTTTCCAAGTTAAGGACAATGACTCTGTTTCTTTGATGAAAACAATACACTCAAATAACATTCGCGCCCGAATCGGGAAATGAATTCGAATCATAACAACTATGTGAAAACCTTAGCCAATCGATTCGTTCTTATTCTAATTTGGCAAGTTTGTCCTATGAGTCGAGTTCAGATTATAATTGATTCTCTGTATTTTAGATTTGTGAAATGAATTGGTCAAACCCTTTTATGATTAGTTTGATTGAAATGATTGTGATCAAAATTAATCGATCTTGTTTGCTCGCTGTGCAAGGATCAACGATCGAAATCTATAACAAATTCTGTTTGATTGATCCTGTTACGATTTTGATTATGTGTCAGTTATGGTTTGAATTCGTTCACAACCTAAATCGCTTGCTATATAGTTATCGTGATAATCCTGTTCGATTCGATGATTTCTCCTGTTGATGAGACAAGTATAACAAAGTGTTTGCGATTTGTTATGTTTTCAATTGAATATCAAAACGATCTCATAATAGAGGGATTCAATTTGTTGAGAAACGATTATGATGCTGTTACACATGATTTCATTTACCCGACTTATGATAATAATCGAAACAGAGTATTTCTATCTTTGTATTCGATTAAATGATATGAATCTTTTTGCTATATCGTTACAACTATAACGATTGGAAAATAATTTTGTTGGATTGGATCGTATCTCTTGTTTAACAATCACATATGATATGTTTGATTATCGGTTTCAATTGGATATGAAACAATCTTATTACTGTTTGATTATGACTCTGTGGACCCGATTTTGTGGTAACAAAAAAACATAGTATTCCTATCTTTGTGTTCGGTTGAATCATTTTTGATCCTGTTTAATGTTGAATGATAAAATCATTTTAATCTCAAAGATTCCTTTTCAAATGGTTATTGGAAGATAATTGGATTTAATTCTTTTAAAAGATTTTGAATCGATTCTGATGCTGATTCTGTATCTCATTTAGACTAGCTACATAATCGCATGATTCTGTAGCTAGTCTATAGAATTTATTTTTTATCATTTTATTAATAAAAGAGTCTTCTAACTCGTCTATTTTGGACCCTTTTCAGGTAAATTCGAATTGCATGGGATTTGATGGACAATCTAGAGGATATTTAGATGCTTTAGTTTTATTTTAGTTTCCTAGTTTAGTTGAACTTGGGAATATCTTCCCAGATTATGTAAACAGTTTGATAACTTCCACAGGGAGGTTTTACCCTGTGGAAAAACTTATAAATACTTATTATTTTTGTAATAATATCATCCTCATTCGTGGGAGAACAAGGATATGGATATCTAATAGAGACTGAGACATAAATTGATGTTCTGCTACAACTTTAGCTTTTCATAATATCAATCTTTTGTTTCATGTTTATGTTATCAATTTGCATTTGATTAATGACTACTTTAGCTATCTTAGTATTTTGCAAATGAT
>SNQJ01S0136872.1:0-25457 GCA_010110895.2 Picea sitchensis
CATTTAATCACAAATTCCCTTTTAATACTAAAATGAATAAAGTGGAGAACAATAAGGTGAAACCCAAGTATATTTATGGAAATGATATCATGAAAGGTTAATGGGGTGATGAAATGTGAAGAATGATGAAGGGAAAGGTGGATAAAAATAGGACATTTCTTAGCCCCAACAACGACGTTTTCACCCCAAAAATTGTCATTTTATTCCTCAAAATGGGCTTGAAAGGTTATGAAGCCCAAACTTCCAAACTGGGACTTTCCATTAAAATGGGCCATGCAAGAAAATTCCTCCAATTTTTCCACCCATAAAGTACCAAGATCTAGATGAAAAATTATATAATGATATATTTTATATCAATCATTACTAGAGAGTGTAAATATTTTGAAATGTTTGGTATACCTCAGGTTATTACAAGTTTGTTGGAGCAGGCTATTTTGGGAGAAAATTTTGAGGAGCATAAAACGAGGTAGGAAGCTAAGGAATGGACCAAATAAGCAGCGCACACTAGGAATCAAGGAAAAACAATGCAAGGAAAAGAAGAGTCAAAGCAAGAAACAGTTGGATTGAAGACCAACCATGCGTAGGAGGTTGTAAAGTGGACAAACCTAATCCATTAGTGTAAGGCAAGTAGATTGGACTACTAAGAACATTGCACGGTTGGAAAGGGTCAATAATAAATTCATACGCACAATGGATTTCTGGTTAGACATTATTATTGTAGGGTTTATTACTGAGTTTGCAATCGATATTGTGAAGTCTTACACTGCTGCAGACTAGGAGTTTCTGAAGGGACTAAGAGGAAGGTACATTCAATCACTTTACACATCGATCAATATTTTATTGCATGATAAAGGAATGATGACGATGGATTCAAACAACTAAATCACTCTACGCACATGGGGGATATGGGGGAAGCACTAAGGAAGATCTGAGATATGGAGATGGCACTGGAAGGAGGCCAGAAGAAGAAAGAAATGGACCCTATTATGATGGATGAGGAACAGACCAAGGAGATAATGGAAATAGAAAGAGTGACGTGCAATGGAAGACCATACCAGTACAATATCAATAGTAAAAATAGGGAAGTAGCCGAGTGAGGGGTATTGGAAAGTGATGAGAAAGAGGTAGAGGATCTCTGTGCGATGGGGTAGATTGAGGAAAACGTGCATGCCACATATGAGAGGAAAACCAAAGGTCAAGGGTCTGGCGTAGAAGAAGGCTCTCCATTCTAGATCTGAATTAGTATGGAACCCACATGATCTAGGTGGATATCGGTGGCCACCCACCTATTCCAACTGGCTCAAAACAGTCTTCTGGAAATTTACTATTTTTAGCAATTTTTCAGTTCCTAAACTTTTGGGGCCACTTTGAGGGTCTAAAGGATGATTTTTTGTTATCTAGAACCTCAATGATAGTTGAAGTCTCTCATTGAGCCCCATAAATGAATCTCTTCATCGATACCTTTCCAACTAGCTACCATGCACCCCAAATGGAGATCACACGCCAAAGTTACGCCCCCAGGAAGTTGATACACCAAACTACCCAAAACGATGTCCACAAAATTGTTGGCTTTTCATCTTTCAGGGTTAGGATTTTGGATTTTATTTATGTTAAAAAGGCCTTTAGAGCCTCATTGTAACAATAATATTCTTTTGAATGTTAGTATCCATCACATCTCTTCTCAGAGATAAGATGCCACCATTTAAGTGAGTCTTTCACTTTGTATTTGTACAGTTTTATACATTTCACTCATTAATAGAAATTGTGTATTATTGTATCTCTGTGTTTATGGTTATATATATGATAAATCTCTGTTATATTATTGGATATCTGATATATCTATGTACATTTATTTATTATATCTTCACTCTCATTTTTTTCCGAAAATAATCTGGATCATCACAACCCCATGTGAGACTAAGACATTTGAAGAAGAAGAAACGTTTAGGCAACAAGTGATTAGTGGTAGAAGGATTTTAGTGGGACGTGGGTCCAGTGGAAATTTAAGAAAAAGTATAAGTTTAGCTAGTAGCAGTCAAGTATCTACACCATGCAGAGGTGGTAGTACAACAAATGTCATAATGGCAAGAGTAGATCCAACTATTCGGTTAGTAGAGTTTCGTGGAGAAGGGTTGGAGGACCCAGAAAAGAATTTGTTTATTTTTGAGAAGATTTGGGCAGCTAAGCAGATTATAGATGAAGATACAAAAGTGGCGTAGTTGTTGATCACATTCAGAGACTGCACGCTGGATTGGTATATGGGCCTTGTAGTAAAAATTCCACAAGGAGCACCCAAAACTGTCGCAGATGTGAAGAAGGCATCAATCAATGAATTTCAGCGACCTAGTTCAAAGGATCAGTTCATGAATGAGATGATAGAGATTAAACAAAATATATGCGAGTCAGTTTGGGAAGTTGATTAGAAGTTCAAGAGGCTAAAAGGTAAGTTGAAGTATCCTATTACTGATAACCAACATAGACATTTATTTGTTAATTCATTATTGACACATTTGAAGTATCCATTGAGGCAACAGGAATTCCAAACCCAGGTTGAGGCCTTGCAAGCAACCTTGCAATTGGAGGAAAATCAATATAAGAATACAAATTGAGTTGTGGAAAAGATGAGAGAAGAAATGAAGAACCTGACATTCCATTTGAATCAGAATAAGGGAAAGGAAAAGAGGGAAGATGTACAATGCACATTTTGGAGAATAGAAGGACATCATAAGAATGAGTGCCCAACCTTTGCACAGTACTTGGGGACAGGAATGTCGAATCCTTTACCCACAGGAGGACCATGGTGTGAGATATGTAGAACACATGGACATGATCCTTATCATTGTCCCATGATACAAAAGTATCAAATAGTGCCCAAAACTACATTTTCTAATTTTTGCAAGTCAATTGGACTGGAAGACAAGGATTGTAGAACCTTGGAAATAATCAAGGAGACAAAATTATATACTTATAGGGTGCATGATGAATTAATGACAGGACGAGTGTAGGCTGAATTAATGATAGGACAACATGCGCATCAGTCGCAGTATAATAACGTGCAATAGTTTGGAGTAGCACCACAGTATAACAAAACACAATAGTGTGTAGTGCCACCACAATATAATAATACAAAGTTGCAATACAATTAGGAGCCATAGTATAATACACTGCGCGGAGACAATCAAGATAAAAGAGGAGGCTTCGGAGGAGGAGGTCATGGAGGAAGAGGATTTGGAGGAGGTAGAGGACCAGTAATTTGTCACAACTATCAAAAACTCAGACTCTATGCAAGATATTTTCCACAACCACCTGCGAAATGTATGTATTGTCTCGTAGAATACCATGAGAAAGAAGATTGACCAAAACTTATGGTAACGATACTTGACAAGAGGAACAAAAAGAATTAGAATGTCTAATGGATTGATGTGGAAAACAAAGAAGAGGATGGGAAGAAGATAAATATAGTTACTAGAGGTGGAGCCAAGACAGGAGCAGTTTCAACAAAGAAGGATCAGTACCAGTACCAGTGGGTCAAAAAGAATACAACACCCCAACAACATTTTGATGTGTGCAAAGAGAAGGAGACATTCAAAGAAGCTATAAAGGGGATTTTGAAGGAGAATATTATGTCTACTTTAGGTACAAAGCTAGGAGATGATGTACCAGTGTATGACATGCCTCACCTGTTTGATCAAACTAGTACAGATCAGCCATCGGATCAAGTAAGTAATCTAAGAAACTTTATGGGTCTTGTGTGAAGTTGTTGAATGATAAAAAATATTTATAAGTATTACAAATTTTGTTAGAAAAGTGCAATTCTGGAGAAGAGATGAAATTAGAACACAAAAGCGTCAATCAAGTTTGTAAGAAGAGAAGAACAAGTAGGGAATTCAAGTTGAATGAAAACATTGGAGATTTCAATGTGGGTGATATCATACTAGACTTAGGGTCTAAAGTAAATTTTATGCCTAAGAAGACATGGGAAGCTTTGGGGGAACCTACATTGGAATTTTTACCTATTCAATTGAATCTAGTAAATCAGTATAGAGTGGTACCAGTTGGTAGACTGAAGGGCATACTAGTAGATCTAGATGGAGTGTGCACAATGGAAGACTTTGAAGTGATTGACATAGTAGATAAAACTTCACCATATCCAACATTGTTGGGGTTGGACTGGGATTTTGAAAATCAGACTATTATCAACCTGAAGACTAGAAAAGTGATCTTTGAATCAAGAGAATACAAAGTTATTGTGCCATTAAATCCTTCAGAAGGAGGAAGAAATGTTGAACCTGCGACAAATTTTTTTATTATAGAAGACATAAACCAATTGTATAGAAATACCGCGCGAGAAGAAGATTATGTTAACCCCACTGAAGATGACAAGTTGAGTTGGAGAAGTATTAGTTCGTGTGTCTCAGACTATGAAACATGACTAGAGAATTGGCAGAAATGATTGCATGAGTTATCCACCAGAAGATGTGCAAGGATGACCCGCACACTAAGATGGGTTGGTACAGAGGTAAGGGAATGACCCACTTTTTATGGTCAGAATGATTCAGAATAATTTTTAATGAAGTTTGAACTAGAAGTAGTGGAAAATCAAAGGTTACCAGTTCTGTATATTGCTTTAAAATCTACACATGCACGATGGTGGGGTACACATAAAGAGAATATCAACAACTGGTATCAATGCAAGAGGTTACTACGCATTAGATTTGGCACAGAGCAGGAGGAAAGATATGTGGAGAAGTATGATGGTATGGGATAACTCAGAGAACATGTAGAAAGATGTATAACTCAATGGATGTTAGTATCACTAGAAGAGTGGCCACATCACTTTATTCACACATTGGAAGGAATCCCAAGGAATTGGTACATGGAATTGGAACAATTCAGAGAAACTACAAGTTGGGAAGAAATGACAAAGAATTTTGTGATTACATTTACATTCAAGCATGATAATCTAGAAATAGATACAACACTAAAGTTGGTAAGCGATAGGACTTTTGAAGAACCAGAACTAGATATTGTGATAGCTTATCAGAACCAAAAGAGATAAATAGTCAGACAATTACTACATTGTTATCATGTTGCAGAAGAAGAAGACCCAGCAGAAGAAAACCTGCGCAACATCAAGATTACAGAAGTTGAAGGAGAAAGAGAAGTAGAAGGTCCAAAGCTAGATTCAGAAGATTATGTTGCACCACTGAAGATCATGGAGATAAATATTGGAACAACAAAAAACCCAAATATTGCAAGTATTGGAGACTATTGGGATAATCAGACAATAGAAAGAATAACAGAGTTATTGTGTGAGTATAATGACATATTTCCAGCAACGTTCTAAGAGACGAAAGGGGTTGCGGGATAACAATGAGAGATGAAGATCCCTTTGAATCCATATGCTAGACAAATGAGACAGAGACCTTACAGGTTGAATTTGGTGTACAATAATAAAGTAAAGGAAAAAATTGATAAGATGTTAGAGGTTGGTGTCATAGAACCTATGGAAGAATCTGGATGGGTCAACCCTATGGTAGTGCAAGAGAAGAAGAAAGGGTGAATAAGGATCTGTGTAGACTTGAGAAAGTTGAATGATGCTTGTCTACCCGATCCTTTTGCTACCCCATTTGTAGATGAAATTTTAGAGAATGTAGGAGGTCAAGAAGCGTATTCATTCACTGATGGATTTTCAGGATATCACCAGATCAGAATTGCACCAGAAGATAGACATAAGACTACATTTGCAACAGAATGGGGATCATATCAATATACAGTGATGCCATTTGGGTTGAAGAATGCACCTGCAATTTTTCAAGGGTAGTAGTAGCTTCCTTTAAGGACTTTATTCATAAGTTCTTGGAAGTTTACTTGGATGATTGGACATTGTTTAGATTAATGAAGGATCATGTTGAAATATTAAGATTGATGTTAGACAGGTGTAGACATTGTCATATTTCATTGAATATTAAAAAATGCATTCTCAACGCACCTTTTGGTATTCTGTTAGGGCATGTGGTGTATAAATAGGGTCTATTGGTTTATCCTACCAAAATTGTTGTCATAGTTAACTTACCACCACCTAAGGCAGTGCATCAGTTAAAAATTCCACTTGGTAATACAAGATATTACATGAAGTTTATAGGGGGATATGCACAGATTATTGCGCTGATGGAAAAATTGTTGAATAAGGAATGCAGGGAGAGTTTGGATATATTGAAGGAGAAAATGGTGACAACACCATTCTTATTATTTCCGGATTGGTCAAAATAATTTCATGTGCATGTGGATGCATCTGTAATAGCACTTGGAGCAGTATTAACACAACCAAGAGAAGGTGATATAGATCACCCTATAGCATGTGCAAGCATAAAGTTGTTAGATTTAGAACATAATTACAATACAACATAAATGGAAGGATTGGCCATGGTGTATGCATTGTAGAAATTCAGACATTATTTGTTAGGTCAACATTTTAATATGTTTACATATCATTCTTCTCTTAGATATTTAGTCAGATAATCTAGTGTTGGGGGGGAGAATATGCAGATGGCTACTGTTGTTTCAGGGGTTTGATTTTGAAGTTGTGGTGAAGCTTAGAAGATTGAATGTAAGACTAGATCATCTATCGAGGATAACTAATGGAGAGGAACCAAGCAACTTGGAGGAAAACTTCCCATATGCACAATTGTTTTCAGTACATATTGTTGATGAATATTTTGCTGGCATTATTGAATTTTGAGTACAAGATTTCTCCCCAAGGAATTTAATACTACGCAGAAGAATAATTTGTTAGTTCGAGCTACAGACTACCAACCAATTGCAAGGCACTTGTACAAACTTGGGGTAGACATAATTTTAACGAGATGTGTTACGGAGCATGAAAGGACTATCATTTTAGCAGAAGCAATTGAAGGAATAGTTGGAGGACATTATGCAGGGAAAGTTATTGTGCAGAAGATATTATGTGCAAGATTTATGGTGGTCAACAATTCACAAGGATGCAAAGGAGTATTATCAGAATTTTGATGAGACATAAGGAATTTTCTATGTGGATGCAATCCCATCACCCATCGAGGAATCAGTGAGCCCAACACTTGTTGAAGAACAGGAACCAGCCGATGAGCATATGGATGTGGATCCAAGGGTCGAAGGACAAAACCCCACTGAAGCACAAAACTCTATGCATCAAGTGAGTTTGGGAGTGCGCAAAAAATGAATGGAGAATATGACGAAATAACTGAATTAGACGAGCCTAGGGAATAGGCTGAAACATAACGAAAAAATATCGCAGAGACAATGATACAAACAGAAGAATAGGTACAATTAGAATATTTAACAGGTGAACTAGAATCAGATGCAAAGGAAGAAGAAGAAGCACATCAATAGGCAAGTACATCAACTGTAAAAGAAAAAAAGAAGGGAAAACAACCAATAAATAGGTCATCGTACAAGTAGGAAGAAGTCACAATAACATTACTGTGAATACCAAAAGGAGTGACAACTCTTTCTAACATTTTAGGATGTGTAGAAAAAATGAGATATGCAAACCATGACGTAGAAAGTAGAGAAAAATTCTATGAATTTGAGCCACAGGTATACATGGACAGCAAAGGGATAAGTGAGGAAAGAGTTCCGATATTAGAACCAAAGAAGTTGATTATAGGATTGTATAGCACAAGGATAATGAACCTACTGGAAATCCCTCATTTTGGATGAGGAAAGGATGTGAATAACTACGTCAAACAATTGTTGGCATTATTACATGGGGGTATTTTGTGGTTAGACAAGCCAGTGTCAATCGACGTTGATCTAATTGCAACAATCACAGGTTTTCCACATGATGGAGAGAAACCTGAGAAATATATGGATGAAAAAACTAAGGAGAAGGCCCTAACAGAGGAAATGAAGAAGACTTATGGAACAATAAGAGCTTCCCAGAGAATTATAATCAACGGGATCAGTGAACCTACGACAAGATTCGAAACCAAGTTAATGGTATGAAAATTGTTAAGGAAGTGTCACAAGGAAGAAGCACCAGTAGGGGTAATGGCAACACCCGTGTAGTGTGCAAATGGGACTTTACTTAGTTGGAGTCCCTACCTATTGAAATTATTTTTGGACGATTTCAAATATGAACAAGAGTTAGGAACAAAGTTTCATTACTCGTGGTTGATCATACTTATAGAATTGGTGGGATGGATACACCCTAAATATAGCACATTTGGTCAAAGGATAGGAAAGTGTTGCGCAACACAATATGCAACATTGTGGCACACTTCATCCACAAAAGAAAGGAAGTCCAACTTGAGTATATTTACGATGTATTTGGAGGAGATAAGGAAAAGGTGGCTGAGACATGGAGGATACCACCAGAAGTGGTGGAGGAGCACAAAGATATAGAAAATTTTCAGGTATCAAGGCATAATGTATGGATTCATGCAAAGAGGGACCCAAAGAAGAATTGGCTGCAGATGTGGTACTACATCAATAGAGAGGAAGTTCAATGGGCTTTGAAAGATTGGAAAGATGATTGGAAGGTGCCAGTGACCTCAAAGAAGGTACAAAAAGGGAAGCAACCAATAGAAGTTGGCACACCAAAGAAATCAAATAGTATAACAACTAATACAAGGAAGGTTGTTGAGCATGCAAAAGATACACGAGGGAGTGAGACAATAAGAAAATCGAGACAAAATGATACTCAAAAGTGAGAAATGCAGGAGAAGGATCTCACCAAATTTACTAATGGAATAACACAACATAAGGATATTAATGGAAGCACACAGAAGGAAACAATTGTTCCTACGCACGAGGAACTATTAGGAGGAGAAGATATCCCGGACATAGAAGTACCTACAACTTTGGAACAGAAGAAAACCTTACCAATGACGAGGACGGTGCTACAGAAAGAAGGATAGAGAAATAAGATGAAGGAACACAAAATCATCCTAGAGTTGACATTGATAGAGGATGATGTTGAACTAGTGGCGAAGAAGGTGCAGGATCACGCAACAGAGTCATGGGACAATGTTGAGAATTAGTGAGAATAGATACTTAGGAAACTAATAGAGGTTAAGGAAAATTTGGATTATCTACAATTAGAGGAGGCACAATAGAAGGAAAAGGTGCAACCACGACAGGCTGATCAGGAAAAGACAGTGCATGTGCAGGAGATGGTCCTTATTATAGTGGTGGGTAGTGAAAATTTTGCTATCACTTGAGATATTTTGTAGATAGATGAGGAGACAACGTAGAAGGAAGTGAAGGACATTGATCACTTGGACTTGGCGTTGGCCAATATGCCAACTAAAGCACTATATAAACTTCAAGTAAGCGTCGCATAGAAGGTCCAATCACGAGCATGCGCGGATGCGATCGAGTTACAAGTTGTTAAGGACATAAAGGACATCATGAATATAAAAATCCATGAGATACACGTTGAGAAGGAAGAAGAAAAACAACACATTGGATAGATAAAGAAGCGTATAGAATAAGTTTTCAAGTCAATTCCAGACAGTGCGCAAGAAGGGGCGCATTTACAGACAGAAGAAAAGATCGGAATTATAGCACAAGCTAGGGAGAGTTATAAGAACCATATCATGGACTTGATGGAACTCTTGAAACCAAGAACACCACCAGAAGTGAGATCACAGAGGGAGAAGGAGATGGTCAGACATATGGAGAACATGGCACAAAATATTAAGGAAGTTTTAGAGTTATATGACAAAAGTTCACAAGTATGGACAAGCCTATAGGGGGATGAAAAGTTGTAGGCATAGAAATAGAAGGAAGAAGGAGTCAACACAACCACGCAGGATTTGAAGAAAAAGTAGAAGGAAATGAAGATACATGAGAGGTTAAGGAGCACGCATGAGCTAAAGAATTTACAAGAACTAAAGAATGTGCAAGAAGTGAATCAATTGAGGTAGGATCAGTTGGAACCATTATAAGAATATGCAGAGAAGATACTGATAGAGATGGATTCAGCCAAGGGACAGATGGAAAACCTTAGGATGGAAGATGAAGAAATACTCAAAGAGCATATCATTGTGCATAATGTGGAGTCTTTTGAATAGAAGAGTGCACATGTGAAGACTCATGTTGAAGAGATTTCAAGTAGATTCTAGAAGTTGGAGAAGTCTATCACAGATGAAAACACTACCTGAGTGGCTCGGGACGAGCCATAGGTTAGTGTTGGGGGCCTATTGGAGCAGACTATTTTGGGAGCAAATTTCGAGGAATAAGTAAGAGTGCAGCAAACGAGACAGGAAGCTAAGGAATGGACCAAAGAAGCAGTGCGTGTCGGGAATCAAGGAAAAGCAGTGCAGGGAAAAGAAGAGTCAAATAAAGAAATGGTTGGATTGAAGACCAATCGCATAGGAGGTTGTAAAGTGGACAAACCTAATCCACTAGGGTTAGGGTTTTGGGTCCTTGTTGTAAGAGGGTTTTACCCATTTTTGGTAGTATAAATATAAGATGTATGAGGTAGCTAGGGGATATCTATCTTTGAGCATGTTTGGGAGTATCTTTGAGAATGTTTATGAGTTTGGAGCTAGTCTTTGTGGAATTTTTTGGTCGAGAGTTGTGGAGATCATATGGAGTTTGTTTTGAGTTGTATCTGAGGGTCGGGTCGCAAGATGTGGAGCTTGGTGCGAAGATGCAGGAGCATCATTGGCAAGCGTGCAAAGGCAGGGCCAGTTTTAAGTTCTTCCAAAAATTCAACGTTGACAGTTGCAGCCGATTTTGAAATCCACCTCCACTCAGTGCCAGAAATTCACCTTTGGAGGCATGCTTGAACCGGTGCCTAATTTTACCCTTTGAGGCAAAGTTTTGAAATTGTAAACAGAGCAGGAGTTTCCACTTCGGCTCTAGAATGAGACTGCACTAAGATAGCATAGGATGAATGTTAGAGTAGGCAAGTAGCCAGGGGAAACCCTAGAAACATTTTTTGACTTATGTAGAAGTTTGTGCAACCAGTTAGAGGGAGCGGGAATACAGAGAGAACTTAGTTGTAAGAGAGAACTGCGAGTTAGCAGGAGATCTCAACATTTTTGAGTTACTGTAATTTTGAATGTATTCTGTAGCCATTGGGCACTTGCAAATATAATAGAATGGAAAATTTATCCAAAGGAATGGTGTGTGGACTGTGTGCATTTTCCCTAACATTTTCTGTTTACATGAACAAGTGGATGGAACTGTGAGTTTTCCTGTTTCAATTGTTTCTCTTCATTAAAGCTCTGCAGGGTGTGCATCAAGCGAGGAGAGGACACCAGGAAGTCGGGAGGAATCTCTTTGTGAGAAACCCCTTGGATCCAATCTATCGGAATCCCTTAGACGCAAGGAGTGCGCGGGAATCTGAGGCCTACAAAAGGCAAAGCTCAGGAGAGATAACGCTTCGGAAAGTGTTGTCGAGATCCAGGAACTCATTCCCTGGAAGGAACGAAGGTCGAGCCTTCGAAGACTTAGAAAATATTCTAAGTATGACGTGGGTAAAAGATTAGGAGGAACCATGTCCTCGAGCGTTGGTTCATGGTGAAGAATCCCATGTACTGTCCAATTTGAGGTAGGAGCACAAACTTTAACACTGTGTAGATCCTGGAGAGAAGATCTCGAAGATCTGAACGGACGGTGGAGAACTCTCAAGGAGAGTCGCGAAATACCATGAGCCGTTGGATCAGGTGGATTTGCAAGGAGTTCAGTGGCGGGTAAGAGATCTGACCATAGAGATGGAGAGCATTGTGAGCCATTGATCAAGTGCCTCAAGTTTTCAACGTTTCGGCATTTCGGTATTTCGGCAAGCAGGAACCTGAAAGATAAAGGAGTAGGATCCTTGCATCACGATTCCCCGAATCGCAAAATCCTGAAAGAATGGGTGCCAAGGCATTTCGATATTTTGGTAACCGGGAATTTGAAAGATAGAGGAGTGGGCCCTTGCATCGTGATTCCCTGAATCGTGAAACCCTGAAAGAACGAACGCCAAGACATTTCGATACTTTGGCAACAATGATTTCCAAGGAGCATAGATATCCCTTGCACCCAGGTTTTGTGAAACACGAAAACCCAAAAGAAGAGGCGTCGAGACATTTTCGGCATTTCGGCAACCGGGGATCCTAAAGAGCAGAGATATCCCTTGCATTCTTATTTCACGAAACGCGAAAACCCGAAGGAACCGGTGCTAGGACATTTCGACCACCGGGGGTTCGAAGAACGAAGGGACGGGACGCTTGACTTGTGAAGTTCCGGTCCCCGATACGCGCCCTTTTTGACTTAGTGCAAGGTCACGGATCTTGGTCATGTGTTGTGGGAGCTCACGCTTGGCACTTGGAAAAGCCAACCAAGCATTAGTGAGGAACCTGTGTGTTCATTTTAAGGGTTCCAGTTTGGAACCACAAGAGCCATTTCGGCTCCCAAACCAGAAGACCCTGAACGGGAGGTCGCGCAGCCCTAAGGAGGGATAGGGGGACTGCATCATGCGACGTTAGTCAACCTCACCAATACTTATATACTACTGATGTAATGAGTGCAACGCAATATTTTGAAGAAGATGAATAAAGAAGCATAAAATGTCAAATCTTTGTGGACGTAGCCTTGGGGGCGTGAATCATGGTAAAACACTGTGCTATTGTGCAAAATGTGTTATTGATGGTTTGCAATGTATTTTATGATAAATAAATGGATAAATGAATGAATCTGTTAAGCTTAACTTGTAGCATGCACTAGATTAGACATGTTATTTCCTACAGAATGAATGTTAAAGGTTAAATGAATAGTATATCTGAATGATGGTATGGTAGAATGATGAATATGAAATTTGAAGTATAGCTATGTCTAACATCCCATGTGTTAGCAACATTTCTTGTATAGGGGTGTTTTCCTCTTCGATTTTAGGCCTCTGGTGTAAACGCATAGAAGTGGGGTTTTGAAAACCGGTCAGATGAGTTTTATTCAAAGGCCGCAGCCATAAGCACCGAGCGCAGCTCACAAAAGAAGTCCATTTCAGGCTAGGATCAAGCGAGCAAAGAAGATCAACGATCATCGGGATTTCGGGGATACCAAGTTACCTAAGATATAGCGTCAGAGAAAGAGCCTATATTTCAAGACTAAATCTGGGTCGTCTGATCCAGTGACGCATGGCGCAAGATCTAGTCACGTCGGCATATCAACATTCAGGAATTCGAAGGGTAAAAGTCCCTCGTCATCTCACATCTCGGAACCCCGAACCCCGAAGCACCGAAAGCACCCAGAGTCGGGCCCATGGTTTTGGCGCCTGGTCACAAAGGAGCAAGCCTAGAGGAGGGGCACTAAGGTTTATCATTTGGTGAGATGGGTCTCGAAGAGCCGAGAGCAATCTTAGTCGCCCATCCCGGAGGGACACGTGGTGCGCGATTAGACTCTCTGCCTTTTCACCCATTGCGACTTCGAATAGGAAGGAGCCGCTCTTTCATATCCTCGAGACATGAAGCAACGAAAACGTCTTGGACTCGGGCCCATAGTATTACCGAATTAGTTCAGGCCCGTCAGATCAGAGAGGGGTGCGTGGCACCCATTAGGCCCTCTCGACATTTTGCCCATCGCAAATTCGAAGAGAAAGGGTCTGCTCCTTCCTATCCACGAACCCCGAAACACCGAAGGCGCCTTTAAGAATAAACACAGGGTCGCGGCCCGTGATCACTTGGGAAATAAAAAGAGCTGGGCAAGAGGGGCCAAAGGCGTCGAGTTTATTCACAGAAGGGGTCATCGCAATCTCCAGGTGCCATCTGATTCGCTCTCAATCCTGGTTCTCGCTTGGAGTAAATGAAGGTGAGAGGGGGTGGTTGAAACCTCTCCTCACTCATTAGGTGTAAGGTATGGAGGATATGGAAAGCTGTCTGCCCGAGAGGGTCTTGTGTACTGATTTTTTCCAAAGAATCCATGCCGAGTCCTCGACTAGCTAGTGAGTTCTGCACATGCTAACTTGGCACTTAATGGCTCAGCTACTCCCCTTGCAGGAGCCATGCGTAGTTAAGGTCGCGTCTGACGAAGAAGATCCGTCCAAGTTTGACTGAAGGGACACCATGCCTTGGATGACTGAGCACGCCTCTGTTAGGCGAATTTTTCTGAGTATATAGACTCAGTCTTTGTATTTTGTAATTATCGATGGTTGAGTTAGGCTCCCGATTGTAAAGTTTTGATGAAGTGTTGGTTGCTCTGGTTATGTATTGGCATTTGAGACTTCTTAATTTATGGATGTCAGCCTCTTTCCATCCCTTTGTTTACACTGTGTTAGAACAACTTAGAATTGGAGGATCCAGTCGAGTTGCGTTGTTATAGGATGATGTAGGTTGGATCACTATAATAGTCGCAGGGTTTCTAATCAGTTCTTGTGCTTTCTCAACGCTGAATGGCTCAGAATTGGAGGATCTAGTCGAGCCACCTTTCAATTCCTTGAAACTCGGGGTCAAGAGGATCTTGTCTTCTAAGTTTTTCCTCCTCAAGTTACCGAAGGCATGATGCCTGAGGAATTCTTGCTCACTCATCTCATTAAGTCTTCCATCTATCCATCTTATACTCAACTTACTAACGGAAGTTGGATCAAGACCTCCCTTATTTTTCACATGCCAAGCCCGTTTTTCTGAGTTAGAGAGATATCTTCTTGAGCCTCTATCCATTCGATCACCCCATTAAACAAATCGTGACATAAAACTGATGGGCGTCGGGCTCTGATCTTGCAGCAATCCAGGAGTGACTTCTGACACTAACATTTATGGTGCCGTTGTTGGGGACGAAGTTGAATATTTTACCTGGGATTGAATGACAACGATTAACTGATTCTGAAGGTGCATCAGATATCAGAATTATCAAGATTGCTACTGTGCACCTGGCGACTCCACTGTGGCAACTCCATTCTTTCCACTTCACTGTTTCAGCTATGGCTACTGTTGGCACATCTGAAAGCTGACCCAGAGGAGCTTTCTTGAGAAGGTTTCAGCGGCTGCTTTCTCAGCCTGAGAAGTTTCCTGGGGTAACAACAACATAAGATCTGGCCTTTGATGGTGAACAAGGACCAGGCATATTCAAAGCTGTGAATCTTTCACCTGGCGACTCCATGATTCGAGGATCGATTGGCGACTCCACTGGTTCGATATGGAGAAAATCTTAGCTCAAAGGTTTGCTTCCTGTGAACTTTCTCAGATAGTTGGTTTTCCTAATGCACTTCCTGATAGAGACCAATGGGAAAATTTCCTCCCTGAATTTCATGCAACAATTTCGGAGGTACCAGCTGAGCATTTACTGGACTTTCATGAGGTTATTCATCGACTTAATATCATGCATGAAGATGTCCATATTAAGCTCTTCAGGTATTCATTGAAGGGAGCTGCTCTTGAATGGTGTCGGTCTCTTCCCGCTGCAAGCATCCACTCTTTAACAGGTTTTCATATAGCTTTCAATTCATTTTAAAGATTATTTTCCAGCTGATTGTTTGTATGAAAACTGTTGTGAGGAGTTTTCTTCGCTTCATAAAGCCTCTGCTAGCCCTGAAGACCATGTCCATGATGAAGCTTTTACTGTGGAGGAAAGAATTTGCCAGGAAAATATAGAGGTGTTGAATGATATTAATTGTGTTAGCCCTAGAACGGAATCATCTGACATCATATCAAATGCCTCTGTTCTTTTAGATGTTCATAACGATCAGCATGCCTCTTGTAGAAATTGCGAGTTTATAGAGCAAATGTGGTCTATAGTAGATGGCTCACCTGGGTATCAGGTTGAAGCAGATGTTCCTAGTTTCCCTGCTTATGACAACTAAGACCTCCCCATTTTTAAAGAAGAGATGGTTGTGGAGGAGGATTTTTCTCTTTTCCTTCAAGGGGTTTCTCATGATATATTTTTACCTGGGATTAAAGAGAAAAAAATTATGTATGATTTATTTTATCCTACATTTGATCACTATGAAGACGCTGACTGACATGACAGTAAGCAGAGCCATCCCATGGCCCCTATTTATGATGAATACGAATCTGACCTAGGGGAGAGCCAACTAGAAGAGGAGAAAGAACCAGAGGAGCAGAATATTTCTTGTCTAGAGCTAGTCAGCGAGCAACCACCGTCTGAGAGAAGTGAGCCTACGTTAGTTGTCCACCAACCTGTGCTTATCATAGATATTCAGCCACATGTGAACAATTGTGCAGCAGAAGAGGCTGTCTATCGCCCATTTTCTGGAATTTGCCACTCATTCTATGACCCTGTCAGCAAGTACATGGAGTGGCATTTCCTCTATGCCTTGGAGCCTCCCACCTTCATCTTCACGACAACCCTTGAAGATGAATTAAAGGATGTAACCATTCTGAGATCCTGGTTACATCGTTTGTTATCCATCATCGACAGAAGGAAGGAGCTTCTATTCAGGAAGCTGCTTGAATGGCTATGGTGGAAGTTTGTTTTCACCTAGCCCCATGTAAAGGATTCTAATAATTTAGGACTGTACATAAATAATCTCTTTTGAGCATGTATCTTGTTTTGTTTCACTTTTATTTTTCGGCCTGTATTTTCAGCAGGGGGTGTTTTGAGCTTGACCCCATAGCCCAACAGCAAGGCACTGAAACTGCAAAATGAGTCCTTAGAGCATCACAGGGATGACTCTATCCCCCATGGAGCCTAATGTTAGCAACATTTATTGTATAGGGGTGCTTTCCTCTTCGATTTTAGGCCTCTGGTGTAAACGCATAGAAGTGGTGTTTTGAAAACCGGTCAGATGAGTTTTATTCAAAGGCCGCAGCCATAAGCGTCGAGTGCAGCTCACAGAAGAAGTCCATTTTGGGCTTAAATCAAGCGAGCGAGCAGTTTGATTTCAACGGTAAGGATCAAGTGACGAAGCAGATCAACGGTCATTGGGATTTCAGGGCTACCAAGTTACCCAAGATATAGCGTCAGAGAAAGCACCTATATTTCAAGACTAAATCTGGGTCGTCCAATCCAGTGACGCATGGCGCAAGATCTAGTCACATCGGCATATCAGCATTTGGGAGTTCGAAGGGTAAAATTCCCTCATCATCTCACATCTCGGAACCCCGAACCCCGAAGCGCCGAAAGCACCCAGAGTCGGGCCCATGGTTTTGGCACCTGGTCACAAAGGAGCAGGCCTAGAGGAGGGGCACTAAGGTTTATCATTTGGTTAGACGGGTCTCGAAGAGCCGAGAGCGATCTTAGCCGCCCATCCCAGAGGGACATGTGGTTCATGATTAGGCTCTCTGCCTTTTCGCCCATTGTGACTTCGAATAGGAAGGAGTTGCTCTTTCATATCCCCGAGACGTGAAGCGACGAAGACGTCCCGGACTCGGGCCCACAGTATTACCGAATTAGTTCAGGACTGTCAGATCAAAGAGCGGTGTGTGGCACCCATTAGGCCCTCTCGGCATTTTTCCCATCGCAAATTCGAAGAGAAAGGGTCTACTCCTTCCTATCCACGAACCCCGAAACGCCGAAGGCACCTTTAAGAATAAACACAGGGTCGCGGCCCGTGATCACTTGGGAAATAAAAAGAGTTGGGCAAGAGGGGCCAAAAGCGTCGAGTTTAGTCACAGAAGGGGTCATCACGATCTCTAGGTGCCATCTAATTCGCTCTCAATCCTGGTTCTCGCTTGGAGTAAATGAAGGTGAGAGGGGGTGGTTGAAACCTCTCCTCACTCATTAGGTGTAAGGTATGGAGGATCTGGCAAGCTGTCTGCCCGAGAGGGTCCTGTGTACCAATTTTTTCCAAAGAATCCATGCCGAGTCCTCGACTAACCAGTGAGGTATACACATGCTAACTCGGCACTTAATGGCTCAGCTACTCCCCTTGCAGGAGCCATGCACAGTTAAGGTCGCATCTGATGAAGAAGATCCATCCGAGTTTGACTGAAGGGACACCACACCTTGGATGACTGAGCATGCCTCTGTTAGGCGAATTTTTCTGAGTATATAGACTCAGTCTTTGTATTTTGTAATTATCGATGGTTGAGCTAGGCTCCCGATTGTAAAGTTTTGATGAAGCGTTGGTCGCTCTGGTTATGTATTGGCATTTGAGACTTCTTACTTTATGGATGTCAGTCTCTTTCCATCCCTTTGTTTACACTGTGTTAGAACAGCTTGGAATTGGAGGATCCAGTCGAGTTGCGTTGTTATAGGATGATGTAGGTTGGATCACTGTAATAGTCGCAGGGTTTTTGATCAGTTCTTGTTCTTTCTCAACGCTGAATGGCTCGGAATTGGAGGATCCAGTCAAGCCACCTTTCAGTTCCTTGAAACTCGGGGTCAAGAGGATCTTGTCTTCTGAGTTTTTCCTCCTCAAGCTACCGAAGGCCTGATGCCCGAGGTAGCATTGCTCACTCATCTCATTAAGTCTTCCATCTATCCATCTTATACTCAACTTACTCACGGAAGTTGGATCAAGACCTCCCTTGTTTTTCACATACCAAGCCTGGTTTTCTGAGTTAGAGCGATATCTTCTTGAGCCTTTATCCATTCGATCACCCCATTGAACAAATCATGACATAAAACTGATGGGCGTCGGGCTCTGCTCCTGCAACAATCCAGGAGTGACTTCTGACACTAACACCATGAGCATCATCCCTTCCACGATTGCAGACATTTAGGTCATGCAATCACCCATAAGCCATCTCGAGTGAGACTGTGTTGTTCACTCTGTGTGTAGTGTTGCCTTCTAATCTCCAAAAGGGTCGATGGTTTCTAGGGTTTTGTTGCAGAACTAAGGTAGAAATCGATCATCCCACACATCCAACAAATTTTCCATGAGAACACAATCTACATCACTCATAGATATTGCAAACCTAAAAATCCTTAATGTTAGTTTTTCTATCATAAAATTACTATTTAAAAATGATAAATAGATATCCCTAATATGTTTAGGGATTATGGGTTGTGATTATTTTACTACAATATCTGTAGTGAAGTGTTTCATGCCTTACCTCTTTACACTACTTACTCATTAGAGTGGTATATGGACAAAATATATGTGATAAAAAAATAGCTTATGTTAATGGATTGTACACTCTATCACAAATAAAAATGTTATATGTATGTAACAATGGAAGAACCATTAATGAGAGTAGGGAGTATGGCCCAAATATTAAAGGCAAATTGAGGTGAAAAAATGGCACGTCTACCCATGACATTATCGACATGTCAAAGTTGAAAAGACTTTTGTTAGAATTCCTTTGTCTCATGGAAATGGACAATATATATCTTATGTATTTCAAAGTTTGAGTTGAATAAACTTGGTTTGATGTGATATGTTAAAATAATTTCTAAATTTTCATAAAGTTATAGGTTTAAGAAAATTAAAAATAATAAAGTTTTTGTTTTTTTTTTTTTTTTTTTTTTTTTATCTTTGTGGAATTGTATTTGAAGTAGGTCTAAGTACTTTCGTGTGACAGATTGATTGAGCCGCTACCACTATAACCTCTAGGTGCTATATGTATGCCCCTTCCGCATGCATAGGTAAATTGGGAGGATTTGAACTTGGAACCTCGTGACACGGGGTCGATTCCAACCGCTACCACTATAACCTCCAGGTGCCATACGTATGCCCCTTCCGCAGGCACGGGTAAGTCGAGGGGATTTGAACTTGGAACCTCATCGTACATAACACGCTATATCACGACACTTGCCAATTGAGCTGCCCCCCGGGGGCTAAAATAATAAGTTATTTTAAGTTAAAAAAATCTTCGAAAATTATTTTTCCAAGTTATTCATTACTAGTTGGATTACGTGAGTTAGAAAGCTATTAGTTAATGTATTCATTTAAAATATTCATTAATGTCAGAAAATTATTTCAATATCAAAAAAATTTAAAAATTAAAAGTGTAAAATTGTTCAATGATATTGGAGAATTTAAAGAAAATTAAAAAAAACAAATATGATAATAATAATGGTAATTATATTTAAGATATCTATTCTATTTTATTTTAATTTAACTAAACAATTATTACAAAAGAAAATTACATTTTAAAAACATGTTCTACATCAATAATAATAATACGTAGACAAACTCTATGTAGAGATAATATCATCTATTATTGGAAAATTGATTAGGTTATTGTCCGTGACTCCTTAGTCAGTAGGCTCTTGAACATGAAATGCATCTCACCTTAAAAAGTATCTCCAGAATAATGCCCATTCTAATGCTCAGATAGACAACTCCTTCCATAAAACAATCCACCCACCCCAAACTCACCCTTGGCCTAAGTCCCATTCTACTATCAATCTTCCCTTTCTTTGTGCGAGGCCAAATCTTGCAATAAAAGTTACATAGCAAAAATACAACAACACACTCACAAGTGCAGTGATAGGAAGGATTTCAAAAATAATACTTTATTAAAATTGAAAACAACCAGCTATTGGTCTTGATTACAACAACAACATAAATCAATTCAGACAAGTCTCTCAACCAAATTATTCCTAAGGAGGTCCATTTTCTCAGGGTTACAATATTCTTTGAATAAAAAACCCACACACTACAAACCATGAGCCACTTCAACATCTTCCAAATGAAAAAACTCTTTTTGCTCATACTTTGAGTTGTAATGGTGTAGATCGACTTTAGAATTCGAGGTACCAAAACCTCTTTAACTTCTAATGAATTTGAATTGTCAAATGATCTAATTTTCAATGCTTAGAATTTCATTAGTCAATTATTCATAACGTAATTACCTTAATTATGAAATCAAAATAATTTGTTAACCTTACTATTATAAATTTATTTTAATAATAGTATTTAATGAGAGTATTCTTTATATACAACCTGAGTGAGCCTAGTAATTAAGAATCTGCTTAACTTTCTCTTCATTTTATATAAATTATCAATCACCGAATGGGTGGGCCAATTATCGAGTTACCAATCACTATAGATTTAAAAAAAAACTTTTAACGGGGCCAAATTCCAAACGAGGAACTTTAATGTTTTCCAAGTCGGTTTGAATAGCCCTCCATCTCGGCTTGCTTTATTGATTTTTAGCCCTTCAAGTGGAATTGCTTCGAACACGGAAGTTCCCAAATCCCACCTTATCCATCATTCCACAAGTAAGATCCTTCTTTTTCATTATTATTCACACCTTTGATATTAAAATTGTCTCCTATATTAAAGAACATCTAAAATTGTCTCCTTTGGCTGCGTCGGCCCAATTTCCTGAGCTCTTGGAGGAACTCAAGCAGGAAATTGGGCAGACTATGAAGGAAAGCATCGAAGCCATGCCTTCTTCAAGCAATTCTTCTGCAACAACCTTCGAATCTCTTGCTTCAACGGGATTCTTCATCCACGAAACCCTTATAGTCGGACAAGAGAGAGATTTTGCAACACTCGAGAAACTAGTGATCGATTCAGAGCTCTCGTGCATTGGCGTGGCTGGCAAGGGTGGATCAGGAAAGACTCTGCTTCTCAAGAGAATCTTCAACAGTAAAAGGGTACGGAATGTCTTTAGAGAAGGCATATTGCTTTGGCTTACTGTTTCTCAGTTTCCGTCTTTTCAAAGACTCGGGAAAGAACTCTGTCAGCAGATAGCCATCCAAACAAATGTACGTGATCTGGAATATAATATGAACCCAGAAGGTGTAAAAATCTGGATGAATCAGACTATGCAGTCCAAGAGATTTTCCTTGTTCTTGGATGATGTATGGGGAGAGGGTGCAAAATTGCTGGAAGAATTAGGTGTACTCTTGCTAACCGACCACTCGAGCTCCAAAGTTATTGTGAGTTCGAGGGATCACAGAGCATTGTTAGAGATGGGGGTTAATGCAGAAAGGTCCACAATAAAAATGGAGGATTTGATGGAAGATGAGAGTTGGTCGTTGTTTACTCATCATGCTTTCCCATATAATAATAGAAATCCGCCAGCGAGCATTGAGGAGAGAACGGCCAGGGTTGTGTGTGCCAAGTGTGGAGGGCTTCCCCTTGCAATCAAAGCTGTTGGTAGGTCAATGGCAGGCATTACTAATCCAAATGAATGGGAGTTTGCTGTCGGGAGGCTGCCCAACGCCAACGGCCAAGACCTTCAAGAAGCTCTGTATGATCCCCTGAGATGGAGTTACGACGCCCTGGGCAGGTACGACGTTAATCTGCAATTGTGTTTTCTATACTTATGTGCCTTTTTAGAAGACCAGATCATCTGGTTCGACCACCCGATTAGAATTTTTATAGGCGAAGGGCTACTTGCAAGAAAGAATGTGCAAGATGAGCATAGCCACGACCCATTTGAGGTCGGCAGAATTTACATTAACATTTTAGCGGATCGTTGCTTGATCGAACCGACATTGAGAGACGTGGATGGATCCGTGGTGTATTTCAGGGTGCACGACATCCTGCGTGATTTGGCAATACAAATCGCTGAGCTGGAAGAAAACTTCTGCTGCCGCGCAGGTAAGGGTTTGACAGAGTTGACTGAAAATGAATGTCCAAAGGCCTCTCGGTTTGTGTTGAACTACAACAAATTGCCACTAATAGAAGAATTGCCACTCATAACTCATAGAGAAAGGTGCAATGCCTTCACTTTAAATATTCAAAATCATGTTATGTGAAGACTTAAAGATGTTACCAAAAAGTTATTTGAATATCATAAGATTTAGAAAAGTAAGATTATGGGGTTGTTCAATGGTGCACCAGAATTTAGAGAAAATCAAGAGAGCAAACAAAACAATAAAATTAGTAACAAAGACTACAATATAGGTCATAAATATTTTAGAAAGATGGATTCTAGTGGAAAATGTAAGAGAACATTACTTTTATGGTGAATTTTGGTTCAATGAGTTTTCTCTTTTTTTACAAGACATTGGGGAGAGGATGGGGTACATGTGCACCTGAACTTCCGGGTTATGTAATTTTTACATGGAGTTACTTTAGACTTCCAATTTTTCACCACATATGCATTAGCTTGTCCCTTACCTCAATATTTTCTCTTAATGTATGATGTATTCAAAATAGTGACATGAAATTTGAAGGTGTCCAAAATAGCTCATTTTAAACCCTAGAATAATGGTTGATAATTGAATACACTAGCACTTGATTGGTAACTTGTCATAAGATGGATGTGACTAAAAATGAAATTTAAAATTTGAAATACTTGCATTAGTAGTCTGTGCCGTAGGCATAAAGGGACTATAGCGATCGATAATGCGTTGACTACATATTAGTTTGTCCTTTGACCCAAAATATTTGCACAATACCTATTGTTGGAGCTATGGAATTAAAAGCATATATTTTTATATAATAAAAAGTAACATATATGTACTGCTCTGATTGGATAAGAGATTGGAGGTCTTATTGCCAGCTTCGCTATTCTCAATGTACTATATGGCAACATATCCAAACTTTTTCTCGTAGACAATATTTTTTAATCATATATTTTTTCTCTATATTGGTTGAAGGTCGATTAATGCTAGCATTAGTTCGAATGTTTGTATTAGCATTTTCTGCTAGCCGAATATATCTGTAAGTTTTGATATGTACTAAGCATATTGAAATGTTTTGATATCCAAGCTTTGTAGTGATTGAGAATTCCAAAGTGTATAGCGTCTTTGGCGGATGTATATTTGTTGAAATGTATTGACACTTATTTCAAGATGCCTTAATAGGCCTGACAGCGTAAATGTTTACATGATGCGGAGTCCTCCAACACCCCTGACAGCTTAAATGTTTGCATACCGCGAGGTCCTTAGACAACCTGACACTCTTAAATGTTTATGTAAATACGCTTCTCGGGGTACATTTTTCCTCGAAATTTTCTATACACTTACAGTGAATTTGCACAGTCTTGTTTGTCCATCGCCAGTTCAATAGCCATTGTATGTTTCATCCTTGTTCTGCAATTGAATCTACATACATTGTTTACTAGTTCAGTGAGTGTTTCTTCTTCGTTGGTTTGTCAGTTGCTGCCATTGTATGTTTCATCTTCGTAATCGTTGAAGCTACATACATTGTTTACTGGTTCAGTGAGTTCTTCTTCTTCGTTGGTTTATCGATTATTGTTTGTTGTTGTTTCACTCGCGATTCAACCTGCGCTTCTGCATTTCATCGTTTCAAAGTAAGTTTGGATGCCATAGTTTCATTTTGTATTCCTTGTTTGTTGTTCAATGTTTGCAGTTTGCAAGTAGAATGTTTGCTTATTTGTAGTCGCATGTTCCTTGTATATTTCTGATTCCTTCTGTGCTTGGGCTGCAGTTTCGTAATCGTTGGAGATACATATATATTGTTCATTGGCTCTGTAATGTCCCCAAGGTCGAGCCGAGTTGTAAATCTGGTGTATGAAATGAATTGTAAATATATGTTATAGGCTAGTGAGCCAAGTTTGTATAAGCCGGTGGGCTTATGTGATTGTTAGGCCAAAGAGCCTAAGGGTTGGAGACCAAGGGCCTAATCTTGTACTTGTATGTATGCAGAACATTTAATAAAATTGAAAACACCACCAGGTGCAGACCGACCACGATGAATGAGTGAAGGGGGACTGAGCATCCACAGAGCGGGTAAGGAATTGGGGGCTAGAAGGTGGGAAAAGGGGCTAAGTGTTTAGCCTAGGGGGCTTAAGCCTGGGAATAATATTTTATTATTATTCCAAAAGAACATGTGCCATTTATATTTTTTATCCTAAGTTCCTGACCAAGGAAGGTGATGCGTGCTGGTGGAACGCATCCAGTCTCCAAGGCGACAAGTGTCGACCCTGGTGCATGCAAATAAAATGGCCAGGGTGGACCACGAGGGGGTTCCTTCTCCCATTCGATCGGACTGCCTGAGCGTGTACAGGCTCTAAGAAGTACGACTGTCCTGAGTTCTGCAGAGAACCTTCGTGCATCCCTATGATCCAAAAAGTCTGCGTCTGGCTCTGAGAAAACCCATGTATACCCCCGTACTGAACCAGAAGCCTGTGACTAATTCTGAAAGAGCCGGTTTCACCTCTGTTTGAACCAGAAAAGCCCGTGTTGTGTCTGGAAATTCGTGTGCATCCTCTATCCAAAATGGAACTTGTGCATGAAGCCTCTGTCCCGAAGCCGTGACCGTGAGACCATTTTTCCATTTCTGAACCCATTTTGAGGAAGTCGGTGTCTGTATCTCCGTGGGTAATTGCAGCTGTGCAGTGAGGGACTGTGCATGGCTTGCTAGCCAGTGCAAGTTTTGATTGAGACTATGTATGACCTCTCTCCAGGTGAGGGAGGTGACTGTTGTTGGAAGAGGCAGGTTGTCAGGCCTGTGAGCAACTCTTTCCAGGTGAGAGAGTTTGTTGGGAAGCGGTTTCTTCCAGAGAGTGTCCAACACCAGCTTCAGGCTCTGAGACTTCCTGATCCGGCCTGTTTCCGAGACCCAGAGAGGGAGGTTAGCACCGATGGACTGTCCTTGTGAAGGTGTATACTCCTGAGCGAAACATGTTAATATTATGGTAGTTGCGGGAGGTATTTACGTCTACATGTGAACCTGACGAGAATAGAAGACTCCGGGA
>SNQJ01S0136873.1:0-25466 GCA_010110895.2 Picea sitchensis
TACAGTTCGAGCCACGACGGGAGTGCTAGTAGGCTGTGGCAGGGCTGCTGTCCACACCTCTCCCTCAATCTCTCTGGAACTCGTGTGTGGCCCCTTTACTCCATTGGATTTGCTATTCTTGAGAAATCTTCGACGGAACGATGATAATAACTTGCTAATACTATAAAAATACGTACCTCTTGCATGTTCTTCGGTGCTGGCCATTCCATAATATAATCAACCTTCGTTGGATCCACAACGATACCTTCTCTAGAAATAATGTGTCCCAAATAGTGAATCTTCATCTGATAAAAATAACATTTCGACAAATTTCCGTACAACTTGTTTTCTCTTAAACACTGCAGAACTAATCTTAAGTGTTCCTCATGCTACTCTTGCTTCTAAGAGTAAATCAATATATCATCAATAAATACATGTACGAAATTGTCCAAGTATTCTTGGAATACCCCATTAATTAAACTCATAAATACACCAGGGGCATTTGTCAATCCAAATAGTAACACAGTAAATTCGTAATGTCCAAATCTTGTCTTAAACATTGTTTTAGGAATGTCTTCCTCTTTGATTGACAATTGGTGATATACCGATCTCAAATAAATATTTCTCCCCTCATTTGATCAAATAAGTCATCAATTCTTGGTAACGGGTACTGATTCTTTATCGTGGCTTTGTTTAATTGACGATAGTCAATGCAAAGCCTCCACAATCCATCCTTCTTTCTTACAAAAATTACTAGCACACCCTACAGTGATACACTTGGACGTATAAGTCCTAAATCCAACAAATCCTTCAATTTCATATTTAACTCTTGCAATTTAGGTGTCGACATCCAATATGGCGTTCTAGCAATTGGTTATGTTCTAGGTTTTAGATCTATAGTAAATTTCAATTCTCTATTCGGTGGTAAACTTGATAGTTCTTCAGGAAAAACATCGACAAACTCCGATACTATTGGAAAGTATTCCATTCTTTCCACGTCACCTTTTTCATTAAGTGCTAATATGGCATACAAATTACATCCCTTTCACATTTGTTTTTGTAATTGTAGGGAAGAAATAAATCTTATTGATAATCCTTGGTATCTTCCTGCAATTGCTCTACTCTATCCCAAATCATCAATTAAGATTAATATCTTCATCTGACAGTTAAGTATCACATCACGTGATTCTAACCAATCCATTCCAATCACAATGTCATAGGATCCCAAGGCTGTGACATAAAGGGTTACATTTGCGATGAAATCACCCAATTTAATGTTACAATCCTTTACCTTTCCGCCAACTTTTTGCTTGGCACCATATGCAAATTCTACATATCTAAAATCATATTGTTCAACTGCCTTCAGCTTAATTATTTTAATCACAACACTAGATATAAAACTCTCAGTATCTCCTGGATCTATCAAAACACTAAACTACCGATCTTTTATTATATATGAAGTCTCAAGCATTGTAGACTGATGCTCGGCCTAACGGTTATTCATTGCTGCATGAAACCTATGGGCCTTTCCCAAATCTCTCACTATTATCTGTTATGCTGATATGACAACTCTTTCCTTCTCAATAGGACAGTCTCTCTGATAGTGGGGCTCTCCACAAGTCCAAGATCTGTTCTTAGGGTTGATTCTCCTAGTTCAAGAGGAAGAATCTACTTGTATAGGGTTCCGAGGCCCCGATCTATTCTGTAGAATAGATCTATACTACTGTTGCAGAGGACGATGTGGCTGCTGTTGAGGTGGTTCTCTATACACAGTCCTACGATGGGTAGCATGTTTGCACGGTGTAGAAAATATAGGCCCTCTAGGTGTATCATGGTGCCCAAAAGTATGTTTGACAGGTGTCTACTGTTGCGATGATCTAAGTGGTGTCTGTCCTGTTTTCTTGGAAGCAGTCCTTCCTTGAGCCCCACTGTTCAACTCTTCTTCAATAATAAAATATTATTTTACTGCACTGTGCAAATTTTGAGGCATCATAATCCTCACCTTAGCACGAATGTTGAAGTTGAGACCAAAAACAAACTTGTTAACCTTTAATTTCTCAGTATTGAGGTGCAACGCATATATGAGAAACTCCATAAACCTATCCTGATACTCAAGTACGATACAAATACCCTATCATAAAGCATTGAATTCATTGAGCTGGCTCTCAATGAACTCATCTGAAAGGTATCTCTCTCAGAATCATTCGTGGAACAATTCCCATGACACATCTTCAATGATCATATTCATTTGTGGTAAGAGTGTCTTCCACCAAAGAATAACACTCCCTTTCAACTAAAATAATTCCATGTGAACCTTCATGTTGGAGTTATAAATACCAATGTGAAGCACATTTCCCTATTCTCCAACCAAGCTTCGGTGGCTAAATCGTTCGTGGAACCCCAAAACTTGGGAAATTTCACCTTCTCGAGTTCTCTATGAACACCACCACTAACTACATGAGGGTGTTGTGAATCCTCATTGGGTATATAATCCCTTCCCTAATCATGATCAAGGCGATTTATCAATGCCTATGACATCCTTTGAAAAGACCTCATCATTCCCATGACATCACCCACTGCAAATTGCTCTTGATTTGTAGTTTTCCCTTCTCCCCATGGAGTAGACCCCTCAGGTGTGGATGTACTTGGAGGATAAATAACTCTTCCTCCCGCACCTCGACGTCTACTCTTCATACATCCTCTAACCATGATACCTTCCATAAAACAATTTCAATTTTATATCAGAAATATATCTTAATGTAAACAAAACATTGGAAGTCGTAACGAGTCTGGGTCATAGAGTGAAACCCTGCTATAATATTGAGATGAACAAAGTTCGCTCACACAAGAATTATCCAAAATACTTGGAATATAACAAATTAATCCATGTAGGACTGTAAATAATATATAAAATATGAATAGATAAGATGACATACAATTGAGAATGAGGGCTCATTTATATACCCACGCAGGGGTTCCCTTAACCAATAGTCATGTCCTTTGAGACATGTCCTTTCATTATTAATAGTTTTTATTATTAATTAATTATTATGTTATGAATATCTATATTCATAACAAATACATATGTAACAACCTTCTTAGTCTAATTGTCAAAGAGCGAGAAAAAACAAGAATAAATGATTATTATGATAATATTAATGAAATAGATTTGATGTTCATTGATTGTATTTTAAAAAAAATCAACGTAGCAATTAAGTTATTACCTTCAATTAATTTACTTGACTTTAAAATAATATCCATGCGTGAGGCTGATTGTACTAAGTCAATAGCTAGGAGGAATATAGACAATTAAATAAAGTGAAATTAAGACAAGGAAACCAATTGTAAATATAGAAATAACTATGGATTACCAAGAAAACATTTATACAACTTATAAACATAAATTTCATCACCACGTCTTTTACATGTAATTTCCTACTTCAAAATACCTAACTCCTCCTTTAATCCTTGACATCCTTCTGCTACCAATATCGTCTTTTCATAGGGCCCATGGATTTTTTTTTTGGCAACCTAGTTATATCTGTCATTCTTAGGAAAACCTTGGGAAAAAGGGCGATCTTTACATCTCCAATAAATTTGCATCTCATTAACCATGGCCAGTTCATCGATCGCGTCGATAAAGTCATGTCCTCTGTGTATACAAAAGTCACTAGGTATATGGACACAATGCAACAATGTGGGTTACTTCAAGCCAGATCTGTGGGGATCACTTATGAGAGATGGAGAAAATATTCTAGAGGTTCGAAAACTCCTCAAAGTGTTTTCCCTGGTTGTTGGGATATTGTAAATGCAACTTAAGTAGATAAAAGAAAGGATGGCTCCTACTGGTACTATTCGTGGATATGCAAAGAGTTAAGTTACAGATCAATTGCGCACTATCTGATCCTCTCTCAGAAGACTTTTGTAAAATCATAGAGTGCAGGAACTATTCCTGAAATATGTAGTTCAGTAGAGGATAAAGACGATGCTTCACCCAAAGGTGCATGAAGATATTTTACATTAGATCCACTTCTGAACAACAACAAAATGTAGTAAGGACCCGTGTGGTTTTGGGGATGCTGAAATAATTGAAAGAATGTTGTTAAGAATGATCACAATAAATAAAAACTAAAGGATTTCATCAACTTGAAGGACTACACGAGAGGTGGTATAGCGCAATGTCTAAGGCCTAACGTTTCCACAAGGGTAAACAATTGATAAATTTCAAGCACCTATGGAAAATGGTACCTTGAATTTGTTGATCAAATGTGTGTGATTTTTGCGAGGCTAGAATTTTCAATTTGAATGAGATTCGATAACCCTCAGAATGGAACAAACATTATAGTAATAAAATTCTCTAAGATAATACCGAGTAGATTACTAAAACCCTAACCTCCTTTTTCATGCAAATTTTAGATCTATGGTTTTCTAAATTTTAATGAGTTTGGGTTTCTATTTTTTTTTTATTTATTTTAGTTCGCAAAACTTTTCCACATAATCGACATTGATTCATTATAACAAAAATTTGCGATAGTCTCAACTAATACTTGAATGAAAAAAAAATGTTCGTCTTAGATGTGAAGATTCCTTTTAATTTTTTTTTCTGCTACTAATAAATCTGAGCATAAATACTGAAATGGATTTGACAACAATTTCTAACAGAGATAATCCGATTTCCCTTCCATGTCTTTTTACAAAATTGAAGATATTTCTTTTTTAAATATACAAGAGATCACAAACATAAAATTTACCTACGAGATCATTAGATTTATGCACATTCCATAACCAAATTTTGTTATAACCAAAATTGAAACTTTAAATTGTACTACAAGATTTATCCATAATAATTTAATAACTAAATGATCAAATTTCGTAACTGATGGAGGTTTTTGTTTGATAATGATCTTCAATCCGAAAAGATAGCAATGCACCCCTTCCTATTCCTGCTAATCCAAGACTTCACTGGTACCTCCCATCCAATGCTAGGGGTACTCTTCTTCCCCCTTAGCACCCCAAGCCGCAAAGGGGTCACACACACAAAAAAAGAACAGAACTAGCTCAAGCTTTCCCTCGCAAAGAGAGGCTTCCACCTCTTGCACAAGCTTTCATGCCAACTCACACAAGTAAACTCAGTCAATATAAATTTTAACAACATTTTATTCATCCAACAATCGGGTCCTTTCTTCTTCCCCACCATTCTTTTTGTAAGAAAAATTGTCTTGACACTTCTCAATCCATGCACAATTAAACAATTATTTTAATAATTTAATTAGAGATTATTCACCCCCAAACCATGCCACACTCCCCCCAAGTTTCACATGTTTATTCATTTTTAATTAAAAATAATTATGCAATTTCCCTCACATCCCCAATTAGTTCCTAGATTTTCTCCTAGTTGTCCCTTAGTTCCTCAAACTCTCTTTTATTGTGTCTCCTAACTAATTTAAAGTTTGAGTTTGATTAGGACTCTTCTTTTAGTTAGGATTTAGAGTCTTGATTGACTTAGGATTCTAAATCTATGTTGACAAACCATTCTCTCATGAAAACAATTTCTTTTAATTAAAATTTCTTTTATTAATTTCATGCACACATTGTGCACATGTCATAATATTTTATTCTCCTTACAACAATTTTGTTTAGTCTAAGATTTTCCTCATGCCTCTTTAATATAAATTCATTTAGACATACTCATTTTAGACTTTGATTTTATTATGTTTCGAGTTTATAACTTAATATAATTTATTTTCCACTTCTATTAGTTCTAAGTATTTAATTTATTCTTTAAGGACTCCTAGATTTTTAATACTCATTAGTTTATTCATGCGATGTGCCCTTCAAGATGCACCTTCGTGCTCCAAGGGTTCCACTTGCCAATTGACTTAGTTTGGAAGTCGTCCAATGCTTGGAGTTAGTACTCCACTTGTCGACCTTGTGTGAGACTAAGAGATTTCTAAGGAATAATGAATCCACCTTATTACGCACCCCTCAAAAATCCTCGTGAGCGATTGTCTCTGTCTTCCCTCACAACATCGTGAACCTCTCAGGAACAAGGTAGTCGTTAACCTTTGGTTCAGGTCACAATGAAAGTGATAATAGGCTATGACATGGATGCTGCCACACCTCTCCCTCATCCTTTTGATATCTGTGTATGAACCCTTTACTCCATATGTGAGTTGGATTAGCAAGTGTCACCATGCTTGCATCCACTAACAAAGATAATATTAATAACTCGTATACATAAAATCCACAACTGAATCATCATCATAACACATGCATAAATAAAACAAATACTCACAATCAAAGTCTATAGTCCACTCCTTGATTCAATCCAGAGTCCAATCAAGTCTGTCGATGCCATCAACATCCCCATCATGTCATGTTTCCTGGACACTCAAGAAACCGCATCATAATACCTGTCAATGCTATACATCAATATTAATGACATATCAAATTTCAACACTCAATCATACCATAAAATCATAAACCAAAATATAATCATAATGTACCATGTTTAAACCGGATCACTTTCTCGTAAGTGTCCTCAAAGAATAAGTCAATGGTATGAAATGTGATCATTGGAAGTAGATGTTACAAAAATGCATGCCCTAGAAGGGAAAAATTTACATCTCAAGTTGAAATTACACGTTGAGGGCATCTGATTGCATGTTTACATAGTAAGGAGGAATATGTACAGTTTGTTAATAACAAATTCACACATGCACTATAAAAATGCATGCCCTTGACATGTTATGTGGCCCTATGTTGTCCTAAACCCTAAATGGTTCTTCCTTAGCCCATTTGAATGGTTTGCATAAGAATATAAATGAAAATGGATGTTGATCCATTGTGCATGATTGATGCTACTATGACATATCTCTGTACTTGTAAGTCTCTCACACCTATGATTGATTTCAAATGCATGCAAGATATTTTGCTTACCATTTAATTTGAGATTGAGTGTGTGTGTTTGTATTATAGTTGACAATGTTTGTAATTTTTATTTCAAAATTACCTTGACACATTCTAGAAATCATTTTTTATTTTATTTTCCAAGTTACGATGCTCGATTGGGAAAACCCTCTAGTACTGCCCTTCATTTATTGATGTCAATAGTCGATGTGATGATTTGTTGTTATGATGAATTATCATTTACCATATATGATATTGTCATTGATGTCAACAATATATTAGTTAGCAGAAGAAGCAAATAGTATGAATATCAAAGCTCAGAAGGGAAAAATAAGTACAGAAGCAAATGAAGATCAAAGCTTAGAAGGAAGAGCACATTGTACAATATATTAGTTAGCAGAAGAAGCAAACAATATGAAGCAATTCATGATTATTGTTGAGCACGATAGGATAAAAAATGTTCCTATGATAAAATCTCAGGAGGAGGAGTGAACAATATACAGAAGATCGAAAGCGTAAGCTTAGGAGGAGGAGTGAATATTATGTAGAGGTCAAAGCTCAGAATCAAAAGCATAAGATCAGAGTGAGAAGCCTCAACATCCGTTCGATCAAGAGTGAGAATCCTCAACAACTGTCTGATCAATAAATTGACTATGTTGACCATCTCATATTATGGACATCGGTCATATGAGTGACCATGGGCTTGAGGACCATTGGAGGATCATGACCGTCGGATCTGAAAGCCATATCAACAACAAGGATGAATTGTGGGGATCGAAAGAAGTAAACAACCTACTAGTTCTAATCCCGCAATTGGTCTAGATCATCAGAAATCATAGACTCAGATATCGACGACTGTGGTTGATCCAACAAGCGATTAGTTTAAGTTAGATTAAGTCGTGACCATCAGATGTGAAATCGCCAGATCAACGACAAGGATGAATTGCGAAGATCAAAAGGAGAATTAAATATCACGTTAGTTCCAATCCCACAATTAGTCAGGACCGTCCGATCTTATAGCTTTGAAGATAGACGACTGTGGTTGACTCACCAACAATGCACAAATTTCAATTCTGGAGTTTGGGTAATGAGTTAAATCACTCGCAAGTTGTGGTTCCACAATCATCCATGATCGTGGATTTACTTCGAGTGTCTTCACGACCGTTGGATCAATTTTGAGTGGAAGGACAAGATAAGCGGGGAAAAACGATTGAGAATTCGATTAATCGAATACCTGTTAGTCGTTGGATCAAACCCAAATTCTCTTCAATCGTCGAATAATTTTCAAGTGGAAGGATAGGATAAGCGTGGTAAGATCTGAGATCTCAATTATGCGAATTTTCGTCAGTCATTGGATAATTCCAAGTGGAAGGACATGATAAGCTAAAAAAGTTGCATCCCAGATAGATCGAGCCATCGATCTAGGATCATGAACAACAAACAACATTTAGTTCAGGTTCAAAGATAAGAGGAGGTTACTGTTTGGGGAATTTCACTTCAAAAGTATTGGAAACTTGAAAGTTGAATTACCCGAAGCCCGAAATTTGAAATGAATAAGGACCATCAGATCTGGAGGAAATATGATGACCGTTCGATTAGGGTTGTTGGTCAGGAGGCCACGTTAGCAAGGACATACAACATACCACGTCTACAAGGACATGTGGCAGACCATGTCAGCAAGGATGTATGGGAGATCTACGTCAGCATGCCATGTCAACAAGGACATATGGTAGACCACATCAACAAGGATGTGTGGAAAACCACATTAGTAAGAACATGTGGCAAACCACATCAACACATACACATGGCATAATCATATGATTACAAGTGTCAAGAGAAAATTGTCTCGTGCCATGTCAACAAGTGACATAATCAATTTACATCACTTCGGGAGAATTGCTTTAGGAGTTTCACCACCATGAAATGTCAAAAGTCCCGAAGTCCCGAAGGATGAAGGTCCGAAGTTGCTCTCAGTTGTATATCTGAGATACCCTTCAATACTATCTTTATCATTAGATCAAGGAGATGAACATGTGACACATGAGGAGATCCACATCAGAAAAACTACGTCAGCAAGGACACATGGCGCAATCAGACAACGACAAGTATCAAGTTGATTCAACATTTCAGGTACGTGAAAATGACGAATCAACATTTCGTCTCGTGACATGTCGTAAAGTGACGTAAGGAAGTTACGTCACTACGAGAGTTTTTCTTCAGGACTTTTACCACCAACACTTGCCCAAAGTCCTGAAGTCCCGAATGCTGAAATCCCAAAGTGAACATGAGACATCCGATCTGAAGATCACTTCAGGAGTATTCTCATCTGTCGATCTACTACAGTGGAAGGATATTGTAAGAGGAAGCGTTAACCGACAACAAGCGGTCTCCACAGTTTGTGACTTACTCAGTAGGTGACCACTCCGAAGGAAAGAAAGGGTTGAGTCTCAAAATCTACGAAGTCCGGAGACCCGAAGGAGATCTCAACCGTCGATTTGCTGTTTGGTTGCATACTCAACCGTTGATCAAAACACAGTGGAAGGATAACATAAGTATAATAGATGAAGTTGCAGAGTAAATGGTGGCCATCCATCTCATTTCTTGATTAAGTCATGGCCGTTGGATTAAGAAATGTAGTATAGGTCCAAGGATCGAATCTGACCATTGATATGGTTCCGTGAAGTAAACATGAACTATCCGATCTATTCGGCAAAATATGCTCTGGGAGATTTGAAAGGTTGGAAGTCCCGAAGATTCGAAGGGAAAAGTGCTGAAGTTACGACAATCGTCCATTTCAGGAGATTGAATCGTGAGCATTAAATCGATAAGCACTCAAGCACTCGTCTCACCTAACATCTGATTAACACCATTGGTCATATGGTAAAGAGATTTAAAAATGCATAATGGAATGCGTCGCTTATTTGATAAGCCTGTGGTTCTATGCCTATGATCATATGAACGTGGTTTGAAGGAAGCACCTATTTCTGTTATCATAGAGACGAAGGAAATAAATCCATCCTATGATCGATTTATGAAAGAAAAGGGGATGCTAGGTTTAATGATGAAGACCCGAAACGATGATCTCTGGTGGCCCCAAAGTTGTTAATGAACAAGTTGGTTATTGCACAGGTCGACTCAATAACTTAAACAAGTTTTAAGCATAAGCAAGTATAAATACAACAATTATTGGTTGACTTGGAGGAGTGTTCTTTGTGCAAGGAGTATACGAGCTTGTGGAAAATATAGGAAGAGCGTTCTGTGGAGAAAATGAAGGGGATACATACCTGAGGTCCATGCAAATATCAAAGAGAAGAAGAACTAAAGAAGGAAAAAATATCAGAGGAAAGATGAAGTGAAGAAGGCACAAATTTTAGAGAGAAGATGAAGTGCAGTGATGAGTGTTGATTGTATATCTCTAATAATGAAACTGAATTGATTCATTAATAAATCACTTCTACTAGAGTTGGTTGAACTCTAGTTGGATAGACTGTGTTCTATCAGCAAGCTGGGTCTTGCAGCAAGCTGGGTCTTGCAGCAAGCTGGTGCTCCTTTCTTCAGTTGGTGCCGAAACAAATTAGTTGGTGCTAGGAAAATCCTTATTATTATATTCACATATATTCATATAAATTATATACAAACATCTGGTATCTTCTGTGTCCATTGTAATTGTGATTTGATTATTCTTAATCTGTTCAAATATATTTTAACTTCTAACTTGTAAGAAGAAGAAAATTTAGAAAATTCCATACACTAATTCACCCCCCCCCCTCTTAGTGTGGGTGGTTTGTTCAACACTTGGTATCAGAGAGGGTTCCTTCAAAACACAGTTTAAACATTGGAAGGTAGATTATGAAAAAATGGGTGGACATATGACTCTCTCCGCAATTGAAGCTGATCCATGTGGATATCGGAGGCCACCCACCTTTTCCAAATGGCTCAAAACAGTTTTTTGGCCATTTTGGCAATTTACTATTTTTAGCAGGTTTTCACTTCCGGGGCCATTTTGAGGGCCTAAATGAAGTTTTTGGGCCATTTTTGAGGGCCTAAATGAAGTTTTTCTGACATAGAGGTTCTCAATGATAAGACGAAGGCATGATTGAGCCCCCAAAATGAATCTCCCCTCGATGATACTCCTCTTCCAACTTAGCCATCACACTTAAACAAAGATCGTGATGCAAAGCTACGACTCGAAGTTGATGCAACTAACTTACCCAAAATGTAGCCTCCACATGACTTTTTGGCGCTTCATCTCCTAGGGTTAGGTTTTGACGTCTAGAATTTTGGCATTCCCGATTATTGTAAAATGCCTCTGTGAGCCTCATTGTAACTATCTTCGTATGAATGCGTAGTAGCCATCACATCTCTTCTCGTAGATAAGTCGCTACCATTCTAGCTTAGTCTGCCACTATGTATTTTACAGCCTCTCAGACATTTATTTGATTAATAGAAATCGTATTATCAGATATCCGTGTTTATGGTTGCATCTCGATATATTTCTGTTATATTACCGATATACAATTTATATCTCCTGGTGCATTTCTTTATTATATCTCCGCCTCATTTCTCGCAATGTAAATAATCCGATCAAGGCACGTATAAAATGCCTTTGATCATTTTGTGCATGTCCTCGACGAGGTCCCAGTATAGCAGGTTGGGTCTCGAGCTTGTCTCTTTGAAGACAATCTCTCACACACCCAAGAAACCCTCAATGTGATGGAAGAAAGAAAATGATCGATAGCATTAACTTATCAGTCATTGTTTGAGCAAGCTCTCTCAAGGACAGGGATGAAATGATGGAGAATTTTTTCCACATCCTTCAATGCCTACCATAGCATCGTGGAGGATCTTCATCAAGTTTAATTACTTTGGAGGCACCTCGCTTTCAAGGTACAAAGTAATTTTGATATTCCGTGATGAAGGTCAAATAGATGCATTATTCTAGGATAAATGGTTAAATTTGCTAGAAGGTTATTTTCCATGAGTAAATTTGTGACAAGGAAAAGATCACCTTTGCACTTTTTAAATCTCTCCCCCATGTAAAAAAAATTGGTGGGAAACTTAATCAGATAAAAGTTCCACAAAGGATTCGAATATATAGGCCGAGCCTAATTTGGGAATTTTGTGGATGCTGTAAAGGAACAAGATTTACCCTTGGCAACTATGAGGACCAAGACATGAGATGGACCATACTACGGCAAGAGAAGGGCCAATCACCTTAGAGTTCACTAATAGATTCCATACCTTTCACACCAACCTCGGTATCAAGACTCGAATCCATATTTGTTTCTGAAATACCTGGGGCTCTACACAGATACATCCAAACTGAAATGGATTTTCTGTACATCTCATCACTCGGTTTTTCTTATTGATATTTTGTTAAAATTGAGCAGAAACTCAAGCATTAGAGTAATTGGGAGAAGCATGGCAAAGGAAGATCTAACTCATATAATGAAGGAAAAATAAAGGAAGTTCAACCTCAAGAGATCCAGTTCAAGCCGTGGGAAAAGAAGGGTCATGGGAGAAAAAGAAGGACACCTGAAAATGGTACGATTTCCACAAAATCCTCTCGCACAACACCGATGAATGCCAAAACAAGCCATCGTGTCCGAGATCAAAGAGACAAGGAGCCGAACTCCTCATTCAAAATCGATTCGAACATCGGGTAAAGACAGATCATCGAATAATTCCCATCATATTGTCGGACTTAAATAATTCAACCAAGAAACCACCGATCCAAGAGGGAGAGCCTTTTCATTCACAAATGTGGGTGAAGGGGACTAAATATTATATTTGATTATTGATATCATTACCTTGATGAACTGGACTTCAATAAAGGTAATCAAGAAGTTGAACTTACCAATAATGTCACAACTCCAACCATATAGAATTGGTTATCTCAACTAGGGATGAGACATCCACATCAACCAACAATATCGATTGTCATACAACATCCAACCCTTCAAGGATATGAGTTATGTGATGTTTCCTCAATTAGATGTCTGCGGGATGCTCTTTGGGCCAACCATATATGTGGAAACACCATATTCTATGAGTCTCACCTCAGAGTGTTATTATTACTCTGGGGGTCATCTCTACAGGATACCGTAGGTAGTTCCAACTACCGCCTCACCTAAATAGTGGTACAGTAGTATCTCATACTAGAAAATTCATCTTCCAATAACTGCCTTAAAGGGTGAACAAAAGGATACTGAAAATACCACAGCCACAAAGCACCTTCTATCCAACGTGTATGTGTCAGATAAGGTTGGCAAAGAAAGCACGGCGATTCCTTCTTCACACGTCATCTGCAACAGCTGTGACTGTTGAGAAAAGGTCCAAACTCTTCCACCATTGTCTCGTGATGATTTCCATACAAATTAAGCATGGGATTCTCTCCAACAACAACTCACCAAGATGCGTATTCAACAAATGCTTTTCCTCTCCCTGAACTCAACGCTAATGGATACCTTACTTCTTCCTAAGGAGATAGGATTGATCCATGTGGATATCGGAGGCTTCACCCACCTTTTCCAAAATGGCTCAAAACAGCTTTTGGCCATTTGGCAATTTACTATGTTTAGCGGTTTTAACTTCTGTGGGCCATTTGAGGGCCTAAATGAACTTTTTTTTAGAGATCGAGGTTCTCAATGATAGCTCTAAGGTACGACTGAGCCCCCAAAATGAATCTCCCTCGACGATACCTTTCCAACGAGCCATCGCTCTAAAACATAGATCAGATGCAAAAGTTACGACCCCCTGAAGTTGATGCACCAACTTACCCGGGAACGGGGGCCCACATGAATTTTGGCGCTTCATCTCCTAGGGGTTAGGTTTCTTGGATGTCTAGGACTCTTGGCATTCCCGATTATTGTGTGGGGTAAAAGGCCTCCAGAGTCTCATTGTAACAATCTTCGCAGACGCAGTAGCCATCACATCTCTTCTCGTGAGATAAGCTTCACCATTCTAGCTTAGCCTCACTCTCGATTTCTTTTTACAGTCTTTATACTTTCTTTGATTAATAGAAATCGCGGTATCAGATATCCAAATCGTGTATTACTGTATATCTGTGTTTATGGTTGCATCTCTGATATATTTCTGTTATATTACTGGATATACACGATATCTCTGTGCATTTCTTTATTATATCTCCGCTCTCATTTCGTGCCGAAAATAATCCAGATCAGAAGCTCCCTTATTTGATGGAACATATTATTCCTCATGGAGAGAAAATATGAAACAATATTTGAATTCAAAAGGATCTGAAGTTTTGAATTCAGTAGGAAGAAATCCCCGAGACTTAACTACATCAAAGAATCTATCCAAAATTACAGTCCAAAGAAAGGCAAGGAAGAACAATGAAGTGGCATTGAAGATTCTTCTCAATGGACTATCAGATACAGTCAAGGCAAGCATAGGACTATGCACATCCACCAAGGACTTATGGATAAAGCTAGAAGTGATGTATCAAATCAAAAGATAAGACACATAAGATATTCCTATCAAGGATGAAGATGAAGACTCAACCATCAATAAAGGTAAAGACTCTCCACAATATTTTGGTTGCAATAATGTTGATATTGAATCCTCCCCTGCAAATAAATAAGAAGACTCAGATACAATAACAAAATGTTCTGTTAGCATTTATCTCATGGAAGAAGTAGAAGAAGAACTATCAAAGGCCAAACAAAAGGTTGATCGGAGTCTCTGTGAATACTGCTATGACCATAATGATTCAGACTATAGCTATCTTCATGACTACACTAAAGAATTTCTTGAAAAGAGTCAAAAGCATATCTTGGAAATAAAGGAAATACTCAAGGACAATGAAAAGATAATATATGAGCAGGATAATCAGTTAGAAGAAAAATAAGAGGAGATCGAGAAGCTGAAGAAATAAATTAGTCAAGTAAAAGAAAAGAAGAAGGAAGATTATGAGCTTAGAAATCAAAGGCATATCCTGGAAATAAAATAAAAGCTCAAAGACAATAAAGAAATCATGATGAGTGAGATTGTTGTGGTTGGGATTTTCGGTTTTGATAAAAAAAGCCACAATGTTGTCAATAGACTGTCGACGTTTCAGATCCAGACCAGGATCCATCTTCAGGACAATGAGCCTGGGTTTAAGAATAAGGGAAGAGCTGGTATAAATACTGGAAGTGGGAAAGTTTTCAGTGTCGGCTAGGTTTAAAGTAGAATTATTTAATAAATTTAATTATTAAATAAAAAGAGATTAATTTAATTTTCAGTACTCAATAAAAAAGAGATTAAAACCTTCTTCAAACCCCTTGAAACCATCAAATAGAGTATGAGATCTGTCAAAGACAAACTTAACCCTCACAATGGAAAAGGAATCTACAAAATAGAGTGCTCATGCGGTAAATGCTACATTGGTGAAACCGATCGCTCCTTCCAAGTTAGGATAAAAGAACATGGNGCTGACATCAAGAATGAATGCATCCGCACCTCCGCCCTAGCTGAACACTCCATTAAAACAAGACACCATGTTCGCCTAGAAGACACCAAAATCCTCGCCAAAGAGAATCACCTCTTCAAATGTCATATTATAGAAGCCATTGAAATTCATAAACATCACAGTAACCTTAACAGAGACAGTGGGTTAGAACTGAGCGAAAACTGGCTCCCCCTGATCCACAAAAAACAACAATAATCTTTGGTAATTTTCTTATCTTATTATAAATTAAATTATTCATAAGAAAACCCCTCCCAATTAATTCTAAGACAACCTAATAGCCTCTTAAAAAATCTAAGAACATAATTGATTAATATAAATTAACCTTGAAGTAATAAACACTTAGAATATAGATTAACAAGAAAAGAAAAAAACCCTATTATCTTATAAATTACTTAATACCTATAACCTAACCCTAGAACCTATTATTCTAAATGAAGACATTAATACACAACATTAAATTAATAATAACCCATTATTTAAGTTTATACCTTAACCTCAGATTATAATAACCTAACCCTAAAATAAAATTTAAGAATCCATTTTTTACCTATTAACTAAATTCTAGAACATTAAATAATGATAAAATAAAAAACCCTAAATTAATAATAAACTGTTATAACGTTTAATAAACAAAATTTAATAAACCCTAGAAATATCTTAGAAAATAATTAAATTTATTAAATAATTCTACTTTAAACCTAGCCGACACTGAAAATTTTCCCACTTCCAGTATTTATACTAGCTCTTCCCTTTTTCTTAAACCCAGGCTCATTGTCCTGAAGATGGATCCTGATCTGGATCCGAAACGTCGACAGTCTATTGACAACACTGTGGCTTTTTCGATCAAAACCAAAAGAAATCATATCTGAGCAAAATATTCAGTTAGAAAACAAAGAAGAAGAGATCAAAATATTCAAAAAAAAAGTTGTTGATCTAACAAAAGAAAAGGAATAGGAGATTGAGAGACTGAAAAATGAAATCAATTAAGAAAAGGAAGAGGAGATCGAGAGACTGAAAAATGAAATCAGTCAAGCAAAAGAAGAAAATAAGGAAGATGATGAACCAAGCAAAAGCCTTACAGATCTAAAAGAACTAAGGGAAAGCTATGTCAATCTTAAAATCCAACTTGAAGAAGCCAAAAGAAGGGAGGAGGTAGTGAGGAACCAACTGAACAAAAGGGAAGAATCATGTCATGAGCTGGAAGCAAAAGTTGTGAATATTAGAGAGAAGGTTGAGAAGTCAAACACTCAAATCAATTTCTTGAACAACTCCATGAACCTGGATGAGATATTGGATAGTCAGAGATCACCAAATGACAAATCCGGTCTTGGATACAACAAAGAAGAAATCAATACTCCTAAGAAACTTGATGCAGGTCCTTCATTTGTAAAAGGTGAAAATAGGTCTGAAATAGGTCCTTCATTTGTAAAGGATGAAGACGGGTTTGACATAACTCCTTCATTTGTAAAAAGTGAAAGCAGGGATGACTTAGGTTCTTTGTGTTCAAGAAATAAAAGAAACACTACACAATTTAGAAGATCGGATCAAGGAAGACATCCAAAAGCTACTCATATACCTCAAAGCAAGTTTAGGAGAGAGACACCTTCTTGAATGAATCAAAGAAGGTATGAAAGCGTTTTTAACGATTATTGTTTTTCTTGTAATGAATATGGTCATAAAGCCTTAGATTGTAGGCTTCATGGAAGAAAACAAGTTGGTAGGTTCAACAATAGTATAAGATGTTGGAATTGCAATCATGTTGGACATATTGCTACACATTGTTACAATATGAGATGCTATAGTTGTGGTGGATATGGCCACAAAGCCTATAACTATTGGAACTCAAGAAAACAGTCAATGAGAAATGATTCATACAATACAACAAAAGGAGTAAATGAAACATGGAAGAAAAATGAAGTTGCAATAATAGAAGATCAGAGAACAAAGTTCAAGAAATCAGGACACTCACGGATATGGATAACAAATACTGAACAAGTGATCATGAGTGAAGTTAATTGCTGCAAAAATAATTGTAGTCATGTGACAAGCACAGTATAAAATTTCTCAGACAACTTTAGAGCAATGTACAGTAAAGAACCATATTGGATAAAGGTGGATACATCTGATTAGAGATTGATGAGAATCAATGGGCAGATCCAAGAGTTGTTTGAATAAGATGAGCTAAAATTATGTAGTGTTCCAGTAGGACAACGACATCCATAGAAGCAACATTCCGATGTACAAAATGATCTACATGACATCTTGTAGAGACAACAAGAGGAGAGAGCTTGTCAGAAAAAAACTACCCTTTTAGAAACAAAGGGGGAGAATGGTCAACAAAAACTCAGGGGAAGTATTTTGGTTAATAAATAAGAAAGTGATTAGATTAAGTTTTGAAAATACTCGATCACTACAAAAATTGGTATAAAGAAGACTACTCATTTGAAACACAAAAATCTCAATCAATTGAGATAAGAAGTTAGTAAATTAATAGGGGAAGAAACCTTTTCAGGAAGAGCTACCTTTTTCAGAAACAAAAGGGGAGAGTAGTCAGAAGTAGAGAGAGAGCATATTGACAGGGGGATTCATTCAGTTATGGTAGGTAGAACATGATTCCAGGCCAAGTTACCCAAGTTCATATTTTGGTCAGTAAAATACAAAGATTTAACAGAGGAGGAAAAACCCTTTGCCATTGACGTCAAAGGGGGAGAGAAAACTTCATACGAAGAAAACATCATCACAAGGGGAGTTTTGTATATGAAGTTAGTGTGTTGCCCTCAATGACAAAGGGGGAGATTGGTGGACATATTGTCATTGATTTCAACAGTCGATGTGATTATTTGTTGTTACGAAGAATTATCATTTACCATAGATGATATTGTCATTGATGCCAACAATATATCAATTAGCAGAAGAAGAAAATAGTATGGAGATCAAATCTCATAAGGGAAAATGCAGTACATAAGAAAATGAATATCAAAGCTTAGAATGAAGAGCGCATTACAAAATATATCAGTTAGTAGAAGAAGCACGATAGGATCAACAATATTCCTATGATAAAATCTCAGGAGGAGGAGAGAACAATATACAAAAGATTGAAAGCGTAAGCTTAGGAGGAGGAGCGAACAATATGCAGAGGTCAAAGATCAGAATCAAAAGCATAAGATCAGAGTGAGAAGCCTCAACAACAGTCCGATAAAGAGTAATAAGCCTCAACAACTGTCCGATCAAGAAATTGACCACGTTGATCGTCTCATATTACAGACGTTGATCATATGAGTGATCGTGGGCTTGAGGACCATTGGAGGATCGTGATCATAGGATTTGCAATCTAGATCAACAACATGGATGAATTGCAGGGAGAGAAAGAAGAATTAAACAAACTGCTAGTTCTAATCCCACAATTGGTCTAGATCGTCAGATCTCATAGACTCAGATATCAATGACTATGGTTGATCCAACAAGTGATCAATTTAAGTCAGATTAAGTCGTGACTGTCGGATGCACAATCGCTAGATCAACGATAGGGATGAATTGTGGAGATCGAAAGGAGAATTAAATATTGTGCTAGTTCTAATCCTGCAATTATTCAGGACCGTTTGGTCTTATAGCTTCAAAGATTGACGATTGTGGTTGACTCACCAACAATGCACAACTTCCAATTGTGGAGGTTGGGTAACAAGTTAAATCATTGGCAAGTTGTGGTTCTGCAATCATCTATGATCGTGGATCTGCTTTGAGTGTCTTCATGACCGTTGGATCACTTTTGAGTGGAAGGAAAGGATAAGCAGGGAAAAATGATTGAGAATTCGATTAACCAAATACCCATCAACCGTCAGATCAAACCTGAATTCTCTTCAACTGTTGGATCATTTTCGAGTGGAAGGATAGGATAAGCGTGGTGAGATCTAAGATCTCAATTATGCGAATTTTTGTCAGCCGTTGGATCATTCCAAGTGGAAGGACAAGATAAGCTAGCAAAGATGCATCACAGACAGATCGAGCCATCAATCTAGGATCATGATCGACGAACAATATTCAGTTCAGGTCCAAAGACGAGAAGAGGTTACTGTTCGGGGAATTTCACTTTGGAAGTATTGGAAACTTGAAAGTTGAATTACTTGAAGCCCAAAATTCAAAATGAATAAGGACCATAGGATCTGGAGGACATATGATGACCGTTGGACCAGGTTTGTTGGTCAGCAAAACATGTCAGCAAGGACATGTAGCAGACCACGTCTACAAGGACATGTGGTAGACCACGTTAGCAAGGACGTATGGGAGATCTATGTCAGCATGCCATGTCAGCAAGGATGTGTGGAAGACCACATTAGCAAGGACGTGTGGCAGACTACGTCAGCAAGGATGTGTGGCAGACCATGTCAGAAAGGACGTGTGGTAGACCACGCCAGTAAGACCATGTCAGGACATACAGATGACATAACTAGATGATGACAAGCATCAAGAGGAAATTGGCTTGTGCCATGTCAACAAGTGACGTAAGCAAGTTACGTCACTTCAGGAGAATTGCTTCGAGATTTTCACCACCAAGAAATGTCAAAAGTCTCGAACTCCTGAAGGACGAAGGTCCGAAGTCGCTCTCAACCGTTGATATGAGATACCCTTTGATACTATCCTGACTATTAGATCAAGGAGATGAACATGTGCCACATGAGGAGATCCACGTCAGCAAAAATATGTCATCAAGGACACATGGTGCAATCAGACAATGACAAGTGTCAAGTTGATTCGACATTTCAGGTACGTGTGAATCACAAATCTGGGTGACATGCGACAACTACTCAGCTCGTGACACATCATCAAGTGACGTAAGCAAGTTACGTCACTATGGGAGTTTTGCTTCGGGAGTTTTACCACCAGCACTTTCCTAAAGTCCTGAAGTCCCGAAGTGGACTCGATACATCCGATCTAAAGATCACTTCAGGAGAATTCTCATCCATCGATCTACTACAGTGGAAGGATAATGTAAGTGGAAGCGCTAACAGACAACATGCGATCTCCACCGTTTTTGACTTACTCAACAGGTTGAGACTCGAAATCTACGAAGTCCAGAGACCCGAAGGAGATCTCGACCGTCAATTTGTTGTTCGTTTGCATACTCAACCATTAATCAAAACACAGTGGAAGGATAGCGTAATTATAATAGACGAAGTCATGGAGTAAATGGTGGCTATCCATCTCATTGTTTGATTAAGTCTTGGACGTTGTATTAAGCAATGAAGTATAGGTCCAAGGATCAAATCAAACCATTGATATGGTTCCGTGAAGTAAACATGAACTATCCGATATATTCAGCAAAATCCACTCCAGGAGATTTGAAAGGTTGGAAGTCCTGAAGACCCGAAGGGAAAAGTGTCAAAGTTACGACAATCGTCCATTTAAGAAGATTGAATCATGAGCATTGAATTGATAAGTGCTCAAGTGCTCATCTCACCTAAAGTTTGATTAACACAATTGGTCATATGGTAAAGAGATTTAAAAAGACAGAATGGAATGCATCGCTTATTTTATAATCCTGTGGTTCTATGCCTATGATCATATGAACATGGTTTGAAGGAAGTGCCTATTTCTGTTATCATGGAGACGAAGGAAATCAATCCATCCAGTGATCGATTTATGAAAGAAAAGTGGATGTCAGTTTAACGACGAAGACTTGAAACGATGATCTCTGGTGGTCCCAAAGTTGTTAATGAACAAATTGGTTATTGCATAGGTCGGCTCAATAACTTAATTTTTTTTTGAGCATAAGCAAGTATAAATACAACCATGATTGGTTGACTTGGAGGAGTGTGCTTTGTGCAAGGAGTATATGGGCTTGTGGAAAATATAGGAAGAGTGGTATGCAAAGAAAATGAAGGGGATACATACCTGAGGTTCATGCGGATATCATAGAGAAGAAGAACTGAAGAAGGTGCGAAAATCAAAGGAAAGACGAAGTGAAGAAGGCACAAATTTCTGAGAGAAGATGAAGTGCAGTGATGAGTGTTGACTATATATCTCTGATCATGAAACAAAATTGATTCATTAATGAATCACTGCTACTAGAGTTGGTTGAACTCTAGTTGGATAGACTGTGTTCTATCAACAAGTTGGGTGTTTCTTGAGAGTTGGTGCTCCTTACTTCAGTTGGTGCTGAAACAAATTAGTTGGTGCTGGGAAAATCCTTATTAATATATTCACATATATTCATATAAATTATATGAAAACATCTGGTATCTTCTGTGTCCATTGTGATTATGATTTGATTGTTCTTAATCCATTCAAATATATTTTAACTACTAACTTGTAAGAAGAAGAAAATTTATAAAAGTCCACACACTAATTCACAGCCCCCCCCCCCTTCTTAGTGTGGGCGGTGTGTTCAACAAACCCTCTAGTACTGCCCCTCATTTAGAGGATGGAAAGTTTTCATTAATTATCAAAAATCCCAAGTCCATTGTTAAAAAATGATACAAATATACTTGATTATGCTTATAAAAATGCACGTCTAGTTTTGTAAAAGTGTTATTTGTAATAAATATTATCTTATATATAAAGATTCATTTTTTGTTTTATTTTTTTATCAAAAGGGATTTATATAAAGTACACAAATATATCCCAAAATCATTTAAAAAAAAGTCAGTTTCATGCCAAGGGTTTCCTCAGCGTGAGTGTGCATTCCATGACTTCCATTCCTCAATGTCCATTCATGTTAGCGTACATTCCTCATAAAACCATTTCAATTTTGAACCCATAAAACCATGTATGCAATTGAAACAGGGGCATCCTCTATCATGGGCGCAACAGTTGAAACAAATGGTTCCTAGAATGAAAAGTTCATTGTCAACAAATTCCAGGAGTGCGTTGAAGCATAAAGAGACACAACAAATTGTTCAACATGTATGTTAAATATCCTGAGAAGAGCATAGGTTTTTAACTTTACTTTTGGAACCTTCCATTTCAAAAATGATGAGATAGATATGGCCATAGATAATTATGATGACACAGGTATGGAACTTGAACTATTTGGCTAGAGCGTTTACCTAGATGCTGATTTTCTTGCAATATCAACAAAAAATCCACTTAGAGGGGTAGAAACATTTAACTCCAAAAGAAACCCCAAGGTAGAAAAGATGGAGATGGTCACTAAAATATGTGGGAAAAAGGTATATGTTCCTAGGAATAGTTTAAGAATGCTAGATGTTCCCCAAGGACTATACAAGTCTCTTGAAATTGTCCTTAGGAAAATTATGAATCTCATAAGAATGATATTTCTAGTGAATGAATCGGGCTAGTCATTTATTGTGTTGAAGACAGGGCCTTAGATGTCCCTCATCTATTGGCTAAAAAATTACATCATTCCCTTGAAGAAATAAAAAAATAAGAAGATTAAGTTCATTTTCTCAAGCACACTATAGAAAATGATTGATTTCTATTGACCAGGTGACCAAACAAGCCCTCTTAAAACCTACATTAAGAGATAAAAAACAAAGAAACTCATTGAGGAAATACCTGAACAGATTGCAGTTGATGGTGTGGACATTAGTTCTGATAGAGTTTCCAAAGATGAAGTTAATGTTGTCATAACTTTAAGAGGCCTACATGAATCTGTGAATGAATTTGAGGAGCATGGAGGTATGGAAAATTATATGGAAACTGTCTTTCATGATATTTTTGTTACTTTAGAAACTATAACCAATAGATTTCCTCCTAAAATGGAATTACTTGAGTATAATTACCCTGTTATGGGCACTGATTCTACCTCTCCAGGTTCGAATGTGAATAGTCCAACTTATATTTTTGATAATAGATTCATTTTCGGGGCATTGGATATAATTATGCATTATAGAAATCTTCTTGAAATGTAGGATTATTCCTCTATATACACCCTGAAGGAAAAGTGTGAAATGTAGCACTTCGTTAATATGGAATGCTCAGAGAAAATTAGAAATATGGAAAATGCAATTGCAAAGAAAGTACAAGAATACAAAATAAAAATACAAGGCAACTATCATATTATAGTTGAATTACAAAGGGGGGTATCCCTCGTTATAGAGGAATATCAAAGGGAGATTGATAATGCCAGGGAAATGTACGACACATCATTGGTTACATATACAATAACTATTGAAAATATTGAAAAGGAATTGAAAAAAAGACCACAAGTTTTGAAAATACCTCCATTGAATACTGCAAGTAATTCAGAGGTGGATGTATTAAAAAGTAGTTTGAAGGAGAAAGAGGGACTTCTTCAAATATTTAAAGTTGAATTTGAAAATACAGTGATACAACTACATCAGAAGCATAAATTAGAGATTGAAGAATATAAGAACAAACTGGACAGTTCAAAGCAAGAAAATCGTAACCAAGATAATAAGTTGAATCAGGAAAATATGGCATTTCTCAAAGAAAATGGGAAGATTAGACAACTTAAAAAAGAAATAGAAATTCATACTAAAGAAGGTGGAAATGGTAAGGATGCAGGTAAAAGTAAGGGTATGTATAAGGGAAAAGTTAAAACTAAGGGCAGTGCAACAAAAGATAAGAGTACAAAACTTGAAAAGTATATAGAAAGATAAAGCAAAGAACATGACAAACATTAAGGTAAAGGTAAAATTTAGGGTATGAGTAAGGGTAAAGATATAAGCCAGGGAAGTCCAACAATACAAATTCCTTCAAAACACTTGGAACAGTCCAGATAAGGAAAAGATAAAATGCATTAGGAAGCTGAAGTATTAAGTAGTGCTCTAGCTGATCTCTATGCCCCATCACCAATGGTGGAATCATTGAATATAACGATAGCTGAGAGAGATGAAAAGAGTAAAGAGCTCAATAATGAACTCTTGCATAACCAAAAGGCACCAAATTTGGGATGTGACACGGAGATACAAATGTTGAAATCCCAAATTGTTGATTTGTAACATAAATTACAGAGTACATCAATAGTTGACGTGGTGCCAATTTTTTCAGCTGCATCGAAGAAACAATATTTGACGGAACAAGATCTTGAGAATTAAGTACAAAAACTCAAGGGTCAATTGGCTTACGTTCGATCCAAATTGAAAATATAAAATGAACAAATTGAAAAGAATCAAAAGGCCAATGATGAGAGGTATAAGAAGAATACAGATGTGTCGAAAAAAAAGAAGAAGAAAAAACATGATTTCAAAATTATGCAAAGAAAATTAAATATCTAGAGAAATAATTGCAACATGTGCCTACTACAACTACAAAACAATCAAAAGCCTCTACAACAAAAAAGAGAGGCTCTGTAAATTTTTCTTCATCTCTAGAGAAGAGCTTGCAAAAACCTCCCAAGCAACCTAGGGTAGTTACAAAATAACATTGGTTTATATACCATGTACTCCATGTAATTACATTTAAAGATCTAATATATATAATTATTCCAACAATTTATTAACAATCTATTTTATTTTATGAAGTTAATGACATGTATGAGTTTGTATAGTTATTGACATGTATGAATGTGTATAGTCACATATCAATGTCTGTAATACTTTAAAAGTTACTTGAGATTGAGTTATACACATATACAACACCATTCTCATCTTGTTTGCAAGATGTTTGAGTAAAACATAAGTAGTTTCCTATACTTGACATTTTGATATAACAATGGTAATTGGATAGCTTAATCGTTGTTGTAATGTATATGGAACCTATACATATCAAGTATTGAATATGGCTTGTAAAACAATAATTGTGCATGCAAATTACAATACATACACAAGCTACAAATGAAACATTTTCCCAATTTCCTCCACAATGGTAATTTTCATGCCATGACCACTCATAATCCAATATATGGATAATATATATATAACTTTGTTCATATACAACAAGAATCCACAACCACAATATTTCACATGAGGAATTATCAATCTATCATCTATCACTATAAAGAATTTCAGAGTTGTGTATGTAACAATACATATTAGTTCATCCATGTAACCCCAAACCAAAATATATATTTCACCCTACAAATTAACAACATATATATAGCCTACATTTTTCCATAATAGGGCGTGCATTTTCCTCAATGTCCCATTTTCATGAAATTCCACAAGGACAGTGTGCATAATGTGCA